>APFE031694887.1:42174-77099 GCA_000404065.3 Pinus taeda | reverse complement strand
ATGCAAGGGCAGAGTATCAAGCTCAATCCCCTTGAAGGCTCCTCGAAATAAACCGAGGTTTACCAACAAGTGACCCCAAGCTCCTTGACAATAATCTGAAGTTTACCGTTTGTAATACGTGAATATCTGGCATCGTTCCCAATGAGGAAGGATTGATTCCCACACTAGTTCGGACATGATCTCATGCTTCTCCTTTAAGAGGAGCTTTCCCAGAGTATAAATGTAACAATTGGATTTCTCCTACCGCAAGATAAAGCTACTTGTTTGTTTTACTATCTTGGAGAGTTAATTACTCCCTACTCCAAGATACTAGCCTAGCTATATTGGTGTATTAGAGCCCTAGAAACAAAAAATTTGCTAGATTGATTTTATTTTAATCATGATTTTTAGTGGTTTTTGATTAAGTCAAAAGGTGATGGAGATGAAACTTATGGTGTAAAGACTCGACTGAAAATCACTACAAAAATGCACTTAAGATGACTAACTAATCTTTTCTCTTCAATGAAGTTCTAGCTAGGAAAGAGCTGGAAGATGCAAATACTTAAAAACAAAAATCTTTCTTTAAGGATCAAATCAAAAGAAGAGTATTCGTTTCAATGCACTCAAAAACGAGACAACTAATTATTTCCACAAGAATTTCTCTTTTCATTCGAAAACTCAAATGCTACTAAGAACAAACTTTTTTCAAAACAGACCTTTCATTTTTTGTTAAAAAACATGTAAAACTATTACTAAAGAAAATCTTTGATAAAACTATTGAATAAAGCAAACTTAAGATCTACAAACTAAGAAAACCTACTTGAAGTAAAAAGCTTACAAAAATCTTTTTGAGGATGTTTTACTTGGTCACAAGCAAACCAAGGACTAATTTGTCCAGAATCACAAATAAGTCAAGAACAACCAATTTTGTATTCCTTTTTAAAAATGAAAATCCAAACTTTCAATCACAAGCTTATCGAAGTTTTGTAAAGAGAAAACTCAAAGCGGATTTCTCAACAAGGGGAGATTTCATAAATGGTCAGACTCTCAAGAAGACTGGTAGACACTAAGGTGATCTGAAGTCCCTACAACCTCTAAGCTCATAGCCACTACATAACCAAATCGAAAAACAAACCCAACAAGCAAAACTCCTAGGAATTTCACCTAAAACCCTAATGCTAATAAATTAAAGCAAGGAAAGATTTCCACTAGTCACATGCAGGTATGGCAGACGATAACCACTAGAAAAACAAAATAAAACTAACTGAAAGAGAAAACTTCAAAATTTTCAAAAATTTAGCAGGGTACGCAGGTACAGAGTTTACCCAGGTGTGGGTATGCTCTATGCACAAAGTAAAAGTGCATAGGGGTACGCACTGTGATACACATGCAGACTGCGGACTTCGACCAAACTAATGAAAAATAAAAATAAAAATCTAAATCCACTAAGTCTACCCAAAGCCACACATAACAAGCCAAAAACAGAAACAAAAAGGCAAGTTCCTCAAGTCAAAGAAAAACGAGGAAAACAATAAAGTCCCCAGTGGAGTCGCCATTTTTCCATGCGGAATGAGTCGATCTTGCGGACAAGATAGACCTTCCTAGAATCTAATGAAGACCTAATGATAAACAAACCAACCAGACACTATCTTTCTCTAAATGCGCTTTATAAATAATGGCAAACAAATGTGTTTAAGGCCTACCTCATGTCCAACGCAAGTTTTGAGATGCCTTCGCTCCTTTGATCCAAGTAAGTTCCTTTGTCGCAACCCTGCAATCACAAACAAGGCAAACAATTAAATAGCACCTGAATATCCAATATTATAAAACATATTTAACATGAAAGTGAAGGAGTCCATGAAACAAATAACATGAGATACTTGTTGAGAAAAATGAGCTTGATTGTATTAATTCAAAAGGAGGACCTTACAACCTTTGCCTTGACGCTGTACAAGCTCCTCCCAGGGTCCAACAAGAAGTCTCCTCTACTTTGACAAGCTTCACTCACTCCCCAATGAAGCCAAAAAGGTATGTGATCTCTCCTCTTAAGCTCAAATAGGAAGTCTTGATTTCAC
The DNA here is from genome assembly GCA_000404065.3 of Pinus taeda. Taxonomy (NCBI): domain Eukaryota; kingdom Viridiplantae; phylum Streptophyta; class Pinopsida; order Pinales; family Pinaceae; genus Pinus; species Pinus taeda. The sequence continues at coordinate 75,045 of APFE031694887.1, read as the reverse complement.
TAGCATTTACCCTCAAAAGTTCAGCTTCTAACCTCTCTGGCCACTGACCCAATGCCTCAATTTATAGTGCAACGGAGATCAGTTACCAGCTCCTCCTTCAAAGGGATAGAGTCCTCCTTCAAAGGGATAGCTCCTCTCAACAAGGGATTAGTTCCTCCTATGATGGGATGCATGAACCACTTGGAGCGAACAATCCACGTAACAAATTCTTCTAGAAAACTCTAGAATTAACCCAAGATGAGTTTTTTAAGATAAAGATTGCACCTTTTGACTTTTACAGGGGTACGCACCCTCCCCTTTACATACAGAGCATATAAGTACGCAAATATTCTGAACAGAAGGTGCGGGCCCACAGGCAAAAGTGAGAGAAAGTGTGGAACCAGAGTTACATTGCTTTTTTGATGTCTTTCTCTCATTTCTAAAGCTTGTTTTGAAGAGCTGAGGTTTGAGACTTGCTTAGGAAGCTGGTATAGGTGGTGATAGACCTACACCAACTGCAAATAATCAAGGTGATGACATTTTTGTGTAACACGACCGAAATACGTGTGAGCTGTTAGATCTGGTGGAGCGAGATCAACGGTTGATAGATGAGGAGCATGTTTCAAAGTCAGGAGGCGTTGTGAGCATTAGTTCTTGGATAGATCAGCGATGAAGAAGTGTCGATGTTTCTTTACATGGGTGGATTTCTCTTTTTAACTCGTAGTTTGTGTTACCGATTGGTCTGGATTAGTGGATGTTTAGTGGAACTCTACAACTTTTGGAGGGGTTTGTTAGCTTAGAAGAAGCTCTAAATTTGTTAGTGGATGACAAAGAGCCCTTGGAAGTTTAACATTCCTTCCTATTTACAATTTTTTGGAAATCCATGAGTATTGGTTTGATCTTGGCTTTGTTTTTCCTATTGTTGGCAATCTCACAACAAGCTGGTTCTTGTTTGGGTCTTTGCACTTGCAAAGACGTGTAACATATGTAATGTACTTGTACGGTTAATAGAAGGCTCCATTCTTACTTGACCAAAAAAAAGAGTATACACAATTTTACCAAAAATTATGGATTGGAAAATACAATACCTTATACTTAAAAAATTCAAATCATTCACCTATGGCCCATTATCTATGCCACATTTCCTATTATCCTGAATAATGCGTGTAGCATTTATATATTAAATTACCTATAATTTCTTTAGTAAGAGTTTTATTTTTATTTAAATTGAATGTTATTTATATATTTTCACTCACATTTCTATATAAGTATTAATAAATATAAGTGAGTCAAAATAAATAACAATAACACATTTTCCTCAATGGATCATATACGATTATTTTAATGACAAATAATTCATTTAAAAAGGAAAATAAAAATACACACACATCAGAAAAACAAATCATTGCTAAAACATATTCAATATAAAAATTATTATAAATAATAATAATAATAATGTATATTAAGATAATTTTGAATTCCCATATACTTCAAAAGAGATAAAAAAATAAAACAAATTGACTCACAAAAAAGCATGCCCAAGTTGCATTGAAAAAATTGAATTCTCTCATGAGAACATTTATTAAAAAAATTGTTTTCATCCATTACAATGAAGTACATGTTTTATTGAACATTTGAATGTACTCACATTTCTCTTTGTTATGATGAAGTATCTTAAGAAATGGAAATAAAATTTACATAAGCCATGTATCTTTTTTTTTTCTGGGTAAAGACTAATTCTATTAAAAGGTAAAAATATTTACAGAGAGTTCAATGCCTCATAGGAGGTACAGGAAGTTTCATCCATCTAGACAGATAATCCCAAAATTGGGATTAATCTGATACAAAAACCCTGAAACAAAAAACTGCTTGTAATCCAGAACCAAACTGGCTGAACTGCCCAGCTGTAACTGAGCATGGAAACAGACACACAAATTGAAAATGTAACCTAGCTGTAAGCCTGAGACAAAGAGATGTAGACAAAGATATGAAGACAGTAGCCATATTGGCGATACAAAAAGAAATTGAAAACAAAGAGAACCAGAGAAACACCCAAAACCCATAATTATTTAGACATTGGAGTTGATTTCTGGAACCTCCTCTTCAATTGGGCAAGGCCCATCCACGTGTTTTCCATGTTCTCCCTGTGAGCTGAAGCATTGCCATATGGAGGAATTTCCAAGTGTTGTGAGATGTCCGAGCCATCCGTCTATTATTTAGGAGCAAGGGCGTTTTGTTGGGTACAAGTAGGAGGCATGGGGATATTGCCTTCAATTTCTTCTGCCTGTGAATTTCTACCATGGAAATCAAAACCCACATCAATCTTCTGCTGCGCGCTACCTCCTGGAGAATCAGTGGAAGGGGTGTTGATTTCAGCAGTGGGCCTAGCTTCCTCTTCTCAGAAAATGATCGTGATACTAGCAGAAAGAACAGGCTAGTTAAGGCGACTATGGAACGTGAAGTGGGTGGTCTGAAAGGAGTTATAAGGGATAGGTCTGCTGGTTTCAGAGGTGGGAGAAGTCGAGGCCAGAGGAATGATGGGCAGAGGATCAGGCTGAGAGCGCCCACGCCCTCCACGACTGCCACCACGGCGGCAGCTACCACAACAGCGAACCATTGAAACAGTGGCTGGATATCCTGAGGGAGAAGAAGAACCAGGAATGAAGCACCTGCCAAGGTAAGGTTGCCTGCAATGGCTGAGAGTCCAGACCTGCAACTCTACCATCAAACTATAATAGGGCTGAGAAACTGGTGCTGCAAGCATGGGAGGAGGCCAGGGGTATAAATCAACTAGAGGAGCCGAATTCGCCATCAAAGCCGAACCAGGAGAGATTTCACGAGCTCTCTGCATAATTAAATTCACGTGAGGAGCACTCTGCCTGCAGATAATAACCATCTCATCCATCTGCTTGAGGGCCTGGGGAGGTCCGCACTGCTGCCACCTGCTGTACCAGCTACCTGCAGCAGTATTAACCTCCATTAATAACCGTAGATACACCCACATCCGAAGGAGTGTCCTCTGCCTGGTATCTATCATTTTCCATGACATTGTTGTAAGTCGTAAGTTGGGAGGTTGAGATGAGGCTGGAGAACGCACCTATATGAAGTTCGAACCTACAGTCCGCTCCAATATTAGCCAGAAAGTCTGCGACTTTATTTCCTTCCCATCGGGTATGCTTGATATGAATGGCTCTATGGTGAGAGAGCCAGTTAGCAATGAGCTCAATCCTTTTTGCCATTCGCCAGCTCTTACTAACCTTGTGCGAAGAAGTGCCTTGCAACATCTTTGAGATCATGTTTGTAATAATCTGAGAATCCCCTTCGATGATAAGCGGGAAGAATCCTTTTTTTTGAGCAATAATAAGAGCTTGCCAAAGGCCTTCCAATTCTGCTGAGTTATTAGTATCCCAACCTTTTGAGCCAAAGAAAGATAAAAGGGGGGTACTGTTAGCCTCCTGCTGCAACAGGTTACTCATCTTTCATGATTGACATTTTTACATGCCAAATATGTCATTCTTTACATGTTGCAATGTTCCATATTTGCTACAGATGCTAGAAAAGGATGCCAGGAGAAAGTGCCAGTTCAAATGCCACTGCTATGTTCCAATTTTGATATACTAGTCCATTTTTGAAGAATTTTCGGTTATAGGGAGATCCAAACAGTTTAATCTTGGTCTCCCTAGGGTTCAATTTCCTGTTTTAGAATATAGAGAATTCATATCTGTCCAAACAGCTTAATCTTGGCATATTCCTAGATAGGTAGAGAAGCAAGGGTGCTCAATAGCTTAGGCTTAATCAAAGACCTTTGTGTGTCTTTAGTCCAATTTCTCAACAAGACAATCCTAATAGACGTAGTAGTTGCTGACATTCCAACAAAATATGGTATTCTCCTATCAAGATCATGGGGAGCAAAACTCCAAGGATCCCTTCAACTCGACCTCTCTTATGGCACTATATCTATCTTTGGGAAACCAAAGAGACTGTATAGAGAAACACTGATGAATTATGTGGTCAGTAGTGAGGAGATGCCCCAAAATTTTCCAATTTACTCAATCCATTCTGATGTGGATTCATTTATTCTTTTTAATGATGATAATGATCCTCCAACTGATGAGAAGCCTCTAGCTTCAGAGCTAGAGACATGCATAAATGAAGAACCGGTTGCCCCTGCCTATGAAATAGTCACAACAGTCAAGGCAGCCATTAAACAGGAAGAACCTCCTCAAACTGAAGTCCTAGATCTGCCCAATCCTAAAATAACTGAAACTCTTGATACAAACCAAAAACAAGAAATTCCATGGTATTTAGAGTTTGATGGTTTTGTCAACAAATTAGGAGTAGGGGCAGGTGTATGGATTCACAATACACATGACAATCATGCAAAAGGCCATGCCTACAGACTAAATTTTAGATGTACCAACAACATGGCAGAGTATGAAGCTCTCCTCTTAGGCCTAAAACTGCTCAAAATTCTAGGAGCTACAAAAGTTTCCATTCTAGGTGACTCTGATTTGATCATCCAACAAATGAAGGGCAACTTCGTTACTAATGAAAATAGGATGAGGGCCTATAGGATTGTTGCAACAGATATACTTAACACCTTCACTGAATCCGAGCTTGCCAAGATTTCTAGAAACCATAACATACATGCCCACATCCTAGCCACTTTTGCTAGTACATGCAAGCTTCCCTTTGAGCCAAATCACCATTTTACTGCTAAGATAAAACATGGGCCTGTTGTTCCTAACAATATTAGAGATTGGCAAGTGTTTGAAAATGATGCCCACATTAATAATTTCCTCACTCTCGAGGGCGAGTTTTCAAATTTAAACATTGACATGGACGTCGTGAACAATTCCCAACAACAAACAAATGAAAATCAGCAGGTTGTAACAGCTGCAACAGCAAACCAAATCCTGGACCCAACTATTTTTGACAATGCAAACATAGAACAGCTGAAACATATGCATTTAGAGGAAACCGCCAAAGCAGAGGTTGAGTTCATTGATCTGAAGAATAATTTTTTGCCTTCTAGCCTTACTCCATTAGAAGATATGTTTGATGACAATGATGTGCCCAAAAAGCCAAAAATGGAGCCTTTAGATGCTGCTATAGAAGAACACAACATAGGGACAGCAGAACAACCGAAAATGATTAAATTGTCCAAAAATATGCCCCCTGATCAAAAGCCAAAGTATGTGGATTTGTTCAAAGAGTTACAAGATGTATTTGCTTGGAGTTATGAGGACTTGAAGTCCTATGACACCTCAGTGATTCAACATACCATTCCCTTAAAACAAAATAAAAAACCATTCAAGCAGAAACTTAGAAGAATAAACCCTATGCTTCTTCCCCTCATTGAGAAGGAAGTAAAGAGAATTTTTGAAGCAGGTATTATAGCACCCATCAGATTCTCTGAATGGGTATCCAATCTGGTTCCCACAAGAAAAAAATCAGGTGAGATCAGACTGTGTGTAGACCTAAGAAACTTAAACCAGGTCTCTTTAAAAGACCACTACCCTCTACCTAAAATGGACCATATCCTACAAAGAGTAGTGGGTTCAAACAGTTTAATCTTGGTCTCCCTAGGGTTCAATTTCCTGTTCTAAAATATAGATAATTAACATCTGTCCAAATAGCTTAATCTTGGCAGATCCCTAGATAGGTAGAGAAGCAAGGGTGCTCAATAGCTTAATCTGAGCCCCTGGATGAAATAAGTGTAGATGTGGATAGGAGGATAGAAAAAGAAAAAGATGAACAGCTGAGTCTACAAGTCTAAGTGCACCCAAACCAAAAAGAAGAGAAAATGCTAGGTAAGTAGGTTGGGTAGGTATTTTTGAGGTTGCATAATGTTAATTTGTGATCAATTTCATGTTTTCAAGTGTCATATTTGTTCAGGTCACAATTATCACGAAGTGGCCATTTTAAGGACTCAAGCGAGGCATGTCTAACTCCCCCTTCTTCCTCCTTCCCCAACTCATTCACTAACCTCCCAAAGATGTCAAGATCTACTTGATATCTCTCAGCTTCACCATTTTCATATCAACTACCTTGGTAAAGATCTGCTTTGACCAAGGAATATTCATATTCCCGTTATAAATCATTTTTCTCCTTAAAAGGCCTGAGATTCACATACTTAGTGCTTTCTTATCACCTGTCATATTATCTACTAACTTTACTATGTAGCTCCCTATCTATTTCCCCTTCCCCTACTAAAAACTATATTTATAACTCCCCTATATACTTATCCCCTCCCCCTGGCTGAAAAATAACCTTAAAGTTCACTTGGGAATTGCTAAGTTTATCTGGAACTTAGTAACAACCCTCCTTTTGTCTCAAAAAAGCCATCTCCTAATGCAAAGGACCCCTTCCTGTGCATTAAGTCCCACCTCCAAAGTATAACAAACCTCCTTGTAATTCCCTTGGACTCATTCCATGGCATAAATTCCTCCTTCTATTGCACAAAACCTATGCTAGCCCCTTTTTCCTAAAGTCCCGCCTATAAATAAATTAACCCCGCTCAGATTTAACCCCAAAAAACCCATTTTTCTAAAGTTTTTCCCCCGCGAAACTAAATATTAAAATTTAATTGGCACGTGGCCCCCTTCTTATCCGTCTGCCACCTTACCTTATCCGCCAGCCGTTAGATCTGGCGGGCCCGCGATCTATGGTGGGCGGGTATTTTCACGCCCCGACATGGCGAGGGTTAGCGCCCGGGAGATCGGGGCTTTGTCATCGTACCCCCGCCACGCATCACCCTCCTGGCTGTAGCAGAGCCCCCCACTTCCAATACCACCCAGGGGAAAAATCGGTGCGCCACAAACCCAAAAATCGCCCTCCCCTCGCGTGACATGAGTGCCATGTCACTTGCCAAGTTGCCGCCATCTCACCCCTGCCTGCCTACGTCGGCCTACCACCGTACTATCACGTCATCACTTGTCGTACTGCCACATCACCTTGCTGACATCATCATGCTGATTTCATCACCGTACAAGAGGACCCCACTGCTGACGTCATGCTGACGTCATTCGTCGTGCCGCTGACGTCATGCCGATGTCAGCAGCTGAAAAACGTGCAAGTGCAAAAATTGAGGCTTCGGAGCCCTAGATTGAAATTCTGAGGAAGTTTTCGATGCACAATTAGCGCTTAGCACTAATCGCGCATCGCTATGGGAAATGGGCCATATTGGGGAATATTTGCGGAATCTTTTGATTCCTCAGCCCTTTTTACGCCGAAAAAGGCAGAAAAGGATTGATTTTGCAATTTTTAGCGTATCAAAAGAAAGAGAGAGGCCCAGTTCAAGTATCAAAGTGTATCAGAGCAAAAGCAAAGCAAAAATTAATGTCAAAGAGTATCAGGATGCAGCAAAGTGTATCAGTAAAGATCTGTCAGTGGCCCAAAGCAGGAAAACATTAAAGAACCCTCCAACAAAGTCAACAAAATAGTAAAGGTAATCAAAGAAACCTAAAATCACACTTACTACACATCAAAGTCACATACAATCAGTGGACCAAAGCTCAAAGTACAGTTATTGCAGAACCACCGCACCAGGTCACCAAGGACACCATATTAACTCATTTTGATCCAGCTGCCTTTGGCGCAGCCTAAAGGATATTTACTTGCATTTAATTCCAACACAAGTCTAGGTTTAAAAGCTTTCCCGCAGACCTGTTTAGGTCAGCTGTAATAAATACTTTTGGATATTTTACCTATAAAGACGACCTTGAACAATGTAATGAGGGTTGGCTTTTGTTGGTTGGATGTTTTGCTTGAGTAGAGACTCACACTGTATATTTGATAATTTCTATAATCAAAGACTGCTTACGAGCTCGGAGAATGAATTTTGTACTGTGTTTAATGGTTGAAGAGTGACTGTGGAATTATTGTGTTGATACATGACTCAATAAGTGTTTCTTACCTCTGTTTTTCCAGTCATATATCATTATCTAAGCAGCAGAAAGAAAGATTAGCTTAGAACTTGTTTAATTGCACTCTATGCTCAATTTCTGCTGTTTCTTTATGTTTTCCATCTGTTTTAGGCATAAATATGAATTCCACCTGGCTCATATTTGCTTTAATTCACCATGTATGAAAGTTATCCAGGGATTCTTAACTGCTCCTAGATAGAGCTCATTTTCCTTCCCTCTGTTAAGATGATTGAGAGATTCTTAATTGCCTCTCATTCCTTATATTTCACTCCATATCTTTAGCTTGAAGGTTGTTTCATGTGAAGCTACCTTGCTCCATATTCCTTTTGTGATCAAGAAAGCCTACCTACGGTCCCACTCCTTGACTCCATGCGCAATGGTTTGAAACTTATCACTCTATGCATGCCTCTCTACTTGAATGAATCTTCCTTCCATTCAAACACCATCCAAACCTAAACAAAATCCACTGAACCCAATAGCTAGCCTAAAATCATCATCAACAAAGCTAAATCATCAAGAGAGAGCCCTCTGTGATTACAGGTGGGCTAGAACCTGTAATCCAAATATTGGTTTGTGGTTACCTCGGCCGTATCCCTTCAGGAGCTTAGGGACAACCTGAGTGATAACATAATGGTGACTCCATTGGGGAACTTCCTCAGCTAATCTCACAAAACCAGTCCGAAGCTCCACAGAGGAAGAAACCGACCTTTAAAAGTTTCTGTTAACCTGTATTCTTAGATAAATTCCCAAAAAACAAGCTAGAAGCTTGCTCCCAAGAAGCATTCACGTTACACAAGATCAAATCCAGATCCAAATCCCCCAACTATTTTTGATAACCCCAATATAATTCCTAAGATCCTTAGAAAACAAGAGCAACAAGAAGGTTTGACTGCTTCCAGTCCTAAAACAGTTCAACATAACCATTTAGTAACCCCTGTTAAAGTTCTGTTCCGTTCAAACCCTACTTCCCCTTGTTCATCATCTACTTCTACAAACCCTGTTTCCACACCTCCATCAACTGCTAATACCACCACTACTACCCCAATTATCCCAGTTGCCCCACTTGTTCCACTTATCCCAGTTGTTCCACTTATCCCAGTTGTCATGGCTAATAGATATGCACCTTTACAGCTTCCTGCAAATCCCGGGGCTATGCCTCAGGATTACCAAACAAAAATTACCTATTTTGATGGCACAAATTCCTGCACAGCCCTTCAGCATATAAAGAAAATGCAGGATTACTTTGAGGGTTATGAGATTGATGATGACAGTGTAAGAATGAAGATTTTTGTCCAAAGTTTGACCGGTGATGTCAAGACTTGGTTTAGAGCACTCCCAGCCAATTCCATAGGAGACCCAGAAGCCTTATATCAGTCATTTATCAATAGGTGGGAGAAAACGAAAGACCCCATGCACATATTATCTGAATATGACACTATCAAAAGAGGCCCTCAAGAGACTGTTTTGGATTACTTTGCAAGGTTCAATAATGTCTACAATGCAATACCACAAAACTTAAGACCTCCACCTAATCTTGCTTTGTACAAATTCCCTGATGGTTTTGATGCTGAAATGGTTGATCAGCTAAGGGAAAGAGCCCCTCAAAGCCTTGCAGAGATGCAAAATGTTGCTATTAGTGTGGAGGGAAACCTAATCGCCAAAAGAAACAGAGCTAGAACCAAAAGAAGAACTACCTTTAAGGAAGAACCCTCAGCCTTAGACCAGAAGTTGGATGCTATTATCAATGGCATGCATAGGCTAGGAGACAGAATAGAGAGTGTTGAGAGGAAATCATCATGGGGAGGGAAACAACCCAACACCATAAGGAATCCAAACTTCAGGAAAAATCAAACCACAAATGCTGGAAGGGCTAGTCCCGACCATGATATTAGGCCTCCTTTCCAACAAAACTATGCGGAGGCATCCACATCCGGTGAGCCCACAGAAGAGGCTCACATAAACTTGATAGATTCGAAAAATGAGCAGCAAATATTTCTCACTCAAGAAGACCAAGACTACCCTGATATAAAACAATTTCAGACCAAGACAGGAGAGTCTTTTGATTTTAAACAAGGTTATGATTCTACTATGTATGAGGTCCACAAACAATATAAACTGAGAACAAGAACCATTGAATTCCCTGCACCAACCAAAGCAAAGGACAACAAACAGCCTAATAAGATTTAAGGCAGGGCTGTCATAACAGAACCAGCTAATATTGTTGTCCCAAACACGCATCAGGTGACTCTAGAGGACATATCAGACATACAACCTCCTACTGATCAGCCTCTACCTTCTTCTTCCCCAAAAGAAAATTTGAACGACACTCCAAAAAATCTTCCCAAGACAGAAATACCACAATCTGTCAATCACCATAACATAGACAATCCAAAAGAAAACATAAAGACTATTCATGAAAAGGAGAAATTTGCTACTATTAACGCAAAGAATCCATCAGAAAAACCATTCAATTTAGAAGCAGAGATTGGTAAACTTAAAATATCCATCCCCCTCCCAGAACTTGCCAAACATGATTTATATAGGCAACAATTTCAACGATCACTTCAAGTACCAGAGGTCAGGGATGATGTAAATGTTTTAGATGATACCCCTGAGCTGCTGTTTGGTCCAGAAGTTAATGGAAAAACAACATATGAATTTGTTCCACCTATTTATGTCAGTCTGCACATACATGAAAAAATCTTGCAAAATGCTATGTTTGACTCAGGTGCCTCACACAATCTTATGCCCAAAGCTGTGATGGAAAAGGTAAACCTTGATGTCACAAGACCCTACAAGGATCTATACTCCTTTGACTCAAGTCAAGTCAAATTCTTAGGCTTAATCAAAGACCTTTGTGTGTCTTTAGTCCAATTTCCCAACAAGACAATCCTAATAGACGTAGTAGTTGCTGACATTCCAACAAAATATGGTATTCTCCTATCAAGATCATGGGGAGAAAAACTCCAAGGATCCCTTCAACTCGACCTCTCTTATGGCACTATATCTATCTTTGGGAAACCAAAGAGACTGTATAGAGAAACACTGATGAATTATGTGGTCAGTAGTGAGGAGATGCCCCAAAATTTTCCAATTTACTCAATCCATTCTGATGTGGATTCATTTATTCTTTTTAATGATGATAATGATCCTCCAACTGATGAGAAGCCTCTAGCTTCAGAGCTAGAGACATGCATAAATGAAGAACCAGTTGCCCCTTCCCATGAAATAGTCACAACAGTCAAGGCAGCCATTAAACAAGAAGAACCTCCTCAAACTGAAGTCCTAGATCTGCCCAATCCTAAAATAACTGAAACTCTTAATACAAACCAAAAACAAGAAATTCCATGGTATTTAGAGTTTGATGGTTCTGTCAACAAATTAGGAGTAGGGGCAGGTGTATGGATTCACAATACACATGACAATCATGCAAAAGGCCATGCCTACAGACTAAATTTTAGATGTACCAACAACATGGCAGAGTATGAAGCTCTCCTCTTAGGCCTAAAACTGCTCAAAATTCTAGGAGCTACAAAAGTGTCCATTCTAGGTGACTCCGATTTGATTATCCAACAAATGAAGGGCAACTTCGTTACTAATGAAAATAGGATGAGGGCCTATAGGATTGTTGCAACAGATATACTTAACACCTTCACTGAATCCGAGCTTGCCAAGATTTCTAGAAACCATAACATACATGCCCACATCCTAGCCACTTTTGCTAGTACATGCAAGCTTCCCTTTGAGCCAAATCACCATTTTACTGCTAAGATAAAACATAGGCCCGTTGTTCCTAACAATATTAGAGATTGGCAAGTGTTTGAAAATGATACCCACATTAATAATTTCCTCACTCTCGAGGGCGAGTTTTCAAATTTAAACATTGACATGGACGTCGTGAACAATTCCCAACAACAAACGAATGAAAATCAGCAGGCTGTAACAGCTGCAACAGCAAACCAAATCCTGGACCCAACTGTTTTTGACAATGCAAACATAGAACAGCTGAAACATATGCATTTAGAGGAAACCGCCAAAGCAGAGGTTGAGTTCATTGATCTGAAGAATAATTTTTTGCCTACTGGCCTTACTCCAGTAGAAGATATGTTTGATGACAATGATGTGCCCAAAAAGCCAAAAATGGAGCCTTTAGATGCTGCTATAGAAGAACACAACATAGGGACAACAGAACAACCGAAAATGATTAAATTGTCCAAAAATCTGCCCCCTGATCAAAAGCCAAAGTATGTGGATATGTTCAAAGAGTTCCAAGATGTATTTGCTTGGAGTTATGAGGATTTGAAGTCCTATGACACCTCAGTGATTCAACATACCATTCCCTTAAAACCAAATCAAAAACCATTCAAGCAGAAACTTAGAAGAATAAACCCTATGCTTCTTCCCCTCATTGAGAAGGAAGTAAAGAGAATGTTTGAAGCAGGTATTATAGCACCCATCAGATTCTCTGAATGGGTATCCAATCTGGTTGCCACAAGAAAAAAATCACGTTAGATCACACTGTGTGTAGACCTAAGAAACTTAAACCAGGTCTCTTTAAAAGACCACTACCCTCTGCCTAAAATGGACCATATCCTACAAAGAGTAGTGGGTTCAAACAGTTTAATCTTGGTCTCCCTAGGGTTCAATTTCCTGTTCTAAAATATAGATAATTAACATCTGTCCAAATAGCTTAATCTTGGCAGATCCCTAGATAGGTAGAGAAGTAAGGTTGCTCAACAGCTTAATCTGAGCCCCTGGATGAAATAAGTGTAGATGTGGATAGGAGGATAGAAAAAGAAAAAGTTGAACAGCTGAGTCTGCAAGTCTAAGTGCACCCAAACCAAAAAGAAGAGAAAATTCTAGGTAAGTAAGCTGGGTAGGTATTTTTGAGGTTGCAGAATGTTAATTTGTGATCAATTTCATGTTTTCAAGTGTCATATTTGTTCAGGTCACAATTATCACGAAGTGGCCATTTTAAGGACTCAAGCGAGGCATGTCTAACTCCCCCTTCTTCCTCCTTCCCCAACTCATTCACTAACCTCCCAAAGATGTCAAGATCTGCTTGATATCTCTCAGCTTCACCATTTTCATATCAACTACCTTGGTAAAGATCTTTTTTGACCAAGGAATATTCATATTCCCGTTATAAATCATTTTTCCCCTTAAAAGGCCTGAGATTCACATACTTAGCGCTTTCTTATCACCTGTCATATTAACTACTAACTTTACTATGTAGCTCCCTATCCATTTTCCCTTCCCCTACTAAAAACTATATTTATAACTCCCCTATATACTTATCCCCTCCCCCTGGTTGAAAAATAACCATAAAGTTCACTTGGGAATTGCTAAGTTTATCTGGAACTTAGTAACAGCCCTCCTTTTGTCTCAAAAAAGCTATCTCCCAATGCAAAGGACCCCTTCCTGTGCATTAAGTTCCCCCTCCAAATATAACAAACCTCTTTGTAATGCCCTTGGACTCATTCCATGGCATAAATTCCTCCTTCTGTTGCACAAAACCTATGCCCACCCGTTTTTGCTAAAGTCTCGCTTGTAAATAAATTAACCCCTCTTGCATTTAACCCCAAAAAACCCCTTTTTCTAAAGTTTTTCCCCCACCAAACTAAATATTAAAATTTAATTGGCGCGCAGCCCCCTTCTTATCCGTCTGCCACCTTACCTTATCCGCCAGCCCTTAGATCTAGCGCGCCCGCGATCTATGGTGGGTGGGTATTTTCACGCCCCGACATGACGAGGGTTAGTGCCCGGGAGATCGATGGTTTTGTCGTTGTACCCCTGCCACGCATCACCCTCCCGGCTATAGCGGAGCCCCCCCTGCCAATACCACCCAGGTGCAAAAGCGGTGCACCACAAACCCTAAAACCGCCCTCCCCTCGTGTGACATGAGTGCGACGTCACTTGCCAAGTTGCCGCCATCTCACCCCTGCTTGCCTGCGTCGGCCTGCCACCGTACTGCCACGTCATCACCATCCATACTGCCACATCACCCTGCTGACATCATCATGCTAACATCATCATCGTACAAGAGGACCCCACTGCTGATGTCATGCTGACGTCATCTGTCGTACCATTGACGTCATGCTGACGTCAGCAACTGGAAAACACGTAAGTGCAAAATTGAGGATTCAGAGCCCCAGATTGAAATTCTGAGGCAGTTTTCGATATCGCTACGGGAAATGGGCCATATTGGGGAATCTTTAGGGAATCTTTTGATTCCTCAGCCCTTTTTACGCCGAAAAGTGCAGAAAAGGCCCGATTTTGCAATTTTTAGCGTATCAGAAGAAAGAGAGAGGCCCGGTTCAAGTATCAAAGTGTATCAGAGCAAAAGCGAAGCCAAAATTAATGTCAAAGAGTATTAGGATGCGGAAAAGTGTATCAGTAAAGATCTGTCAGCGGCCCAAAGCTGGAAAACATTAAAGAACCCTCCAGCAAAGTCAACAAAACAGTAAAGGCAATCAAAGAAACCTCAAATCACACTTATTGCACATCAAAGTCACATAAGATCAGTGGACCAAAACTCAAAGCATAGTTATTGCAGAACCACTATACCAGTTCACCAAGGACACCATATTAACTCATTTTGATCCAGCTGCCTCTGGCGCAACCCAAAGGATATTTACTTGCATTTAATTCCAGCACAAGTTTAGGTTTAAAAGTTTTCCCGCAGACCTGTTTAGGTCAGCTGTAATAAATACTTTTGGATATTTTACTTATAAAGACGAGCCTGAACAATGTAATGAGGGTTGGTTTTTGTTGGTTGGATGTTTTGCTTGAACAAAGACTCGCACTGTATATTTGATAATTTATATAATCAAAGACTGCTTATGAGCTCGGAGAATGAATTATGTACTTTGTTTTATGGTTGAAGAGTGACTATGGAATTCTTGTGCTGATACATGACTCAATATGTGTTTCTTACCTCTATTTTTCCATTCATATATCATTATCTAAGCAACAGAAAGAAAGATTAGCTTAGAACTTGTTTAATTCATTCTATGCTCAATTTCTGCTATTTCTTTATGTTTTCCATCTGTTTGAGGCATAAATATGAATTCCACCTCGCTCATATTTTCCCTAATTCAACATGTATGATAGTTATCCAGGGATTCTTAACTGCTCCTAGATAGAGCTCATTTTCCTTCCCTCTGTTAAGCTTATTGAGAGATTCTTAATTTCCTCTCATTCCTTATATTTCACTCCATATCTTTAGCTTGAAGGTTGTTTCATGTGTAGCTACCTTGCTCGATATTCCTCTTGTGATCAAGAAAGCCTACCTGCGCTCCTACTCCTTGACTCCATGCCCAATGGTTTGAAACTTATCACTCTATGCATGCCTCTCTGCTTGAATGCATCTTCCTTCCATTCAAACACCATCCAAGCCTAAACAAAACCCACTGAACCCAATAGATAGCCTAAAATCATCATCAACAAAGCTAAATCATCAAGAGAGAGCCCTCTCTGATTACAGGTGGGCTAAAACTTGTAATCCAAAGATTGGTTTGTGATTACCTCGGGCGTATCCCTTCAGGAGCTTAGGGATAACCTGAGTGATAACAGGTACCTTGATGGTTTCTGAAGATTCGTCCAAAGCCCTAATTACCTAGATTGCCCTTTGAGGCTCCATCAAAATTTAGCTTTTTTACATTGGGAGGTGGAGGAAGCCATTTAGTGGAAGAACCATCTGGAGAGGATTGATTTCCTTTGTGGATGAGCTCAGGATTTAGAAGAATATTCTAGTTTGTCCAGATGGATAACTCTTGCGGGAGCGAGGGAAGGTCATCCTGGGACCAGGAGTAAAGGGAGAGAGATTCTTTAAGATTTTGGGAGAGGATGGTCCATATATTTTCCAGGGGCATAGATTGGTCTTTAAATACCCGTCGGTTCCTCTCCTTCCAGATGTTCCACATAAGGAGTCCAGGGATAAGTCTCCACAGAGTGTTTAGAAGTTTGCTTCGATATGGTTTTTTGTTCCACTGGCGAACTATAGCTGTAATGTCTCCTTGGATTCTTCCCTCCTTTTGACATCGAAAGCTGACTTTTTCCCACAACTTATGTACCACACAACAAGATTGCGTAAGATGCTTAACTGATTCTTCCTGTAGCTTACAATTTGGGCATCTGGAGGGTCCATGATAGTTTTTTTCCGAAGATTGTCCCATGTGAGGGTTTTGTTTTGACAGAGAAGCCACGGAAAAGTGGAAACTTTCGGCCAATTGGGAGGGTCCCAGACTTTGCTCAATAAGAAATGTATCTTGAGCTTGTCCTATATAGAATTTTATTAACACGTGGTTTGAATAATATCAATCAAATTGGTAAGGATGCTTTGATGTATTTATTAGTGATACATTTGATGATTTGATGCTTTGACTTACGTTAACACTCATCTTCATCTACATTTCAAACACATACATGACATTAACAAACAATGTAAACTTTGAAACGGGAACTGATACCGTTACCCGTTTTGTAGAGATAGCAAAAAAGTGACCTGAATTTAAAAAGGGGTGATGCATAACAGACATGTTTTTTTTAGAGAATAGTTTTTGGCACTTTAATTTTTTGTATGTACATTACATTTTAGAACGGTAGTGATTTTCATGCTGATTTAAAAATGTGGTTATTCTGCATCAGGCCCTTTTTTAAAAGACCTATTTTTTGACTTTAAATTTTCTAATGTATGAAATGTAAATAATTATTTTGTAAATTTAATAATTTTTTAAGTTGTCATTTTCTTCATATTTTCTTGTTTTTTATTTTAATTTTAATTTTTTTGTAGTGAGGTTTTTATTGTTTTGCATTTTCAAATTAGAAAGTCAACATTTTGAATTTTTGATATTCTACATATTTATACATCCTTAATTAATTTTTCAATCCACATGAAATAATTGTTTCTAAAAAACAATATTTTTTAACAATGGACATAAAAATAATCATTTTTAACATAAATATAACTAAAAAAACTACACGTTTTGATAATTTTTTGCTAGAATTGACATGTAAATCACAATTTCTATACAAAAAATTTAGCTAGAAATGGTTAAATTAGTTTTTTTTTATGAATTTCATGTTAAAAAAATAATAATAATCACCTTTTTTTTTAAAGAAAAGATGGTAATGCAAGCTCATAGAACCAATAAATAAGATTTCAAAGATGCAAGAGAATGTTATTGCCTAGGGGACAAATCTCTAGTATCTCTACAAACAAGCTACACCAAAACCATTAAAAAGACTAAGCAAGTTATTAAACCTTCCTAATTTTAGTTTATTAAGCATAGGTCACTATGTGTTAAATATCATAGTCTAAAAATAAAATAAGTAACTTGCACCTCAAACTTACATTGAAAGGAAACATTAATACAAATGATCCAATTTCAATTGAGAACAATAGTTTATTATAAGGAAAACAAAAAGAACAAACCCTTCTACTTATAGTTGAAACAAAGAGAAAATTTCAATATAAAAAACTCAACACCCATATCTAGATACATTATCACCGCATCTCTTTGACTACAAATCAAGCACTAGATAAAAATTTTAATATAAAAACCTGGCACCCATATATAGATACATCAACACCCCATCTTTTTGAGTAAAAATCAAACACTCCTCTTTGTACACTAAAAAGGAGGGATTAATCACTCTATCTTGGTTTATGAGGAGCAATGAAAGGATTTTTTTTTATAATCTTCTAGTTTAGATCGACTAAATAAAAAGGCCTAATAACTAATCATTTAGTTTGGGTTGTTGTTTCTAAAAGGGTATGCCCAAAGCTTAATTATGGCCAATGTCATTTCATAATCTAATGATATGTAAGAAAGATCTCTTCCACTTGAATTAATAAGACACTAGAAACCTCACATACTCAAAACAAACCTATTGAAAACCAATTTGATTCAATAGACCTAATCAAAACAAACATACAAGAGAATGTAAAAAATGAACATTTGAGTATACTCAAATCTTGAAATTTGTTATCCCAATTCATAATTCTTTATTTATTTCTATCTCATCATACGTTAATTATTTTAGCAAAAGAAAAAGACACCTACATTTCTATCTTATTCGGAGTTCATTATTTTGGAAAAAAGAAAGAAACCTATGTGTTCATCTAAAAGATGGAGAAGAGGTAAACTGTGTTAGATTGTCTCTTTTTCTTTCACAATACACACCAATAACCACTCGTTTTTTCTTGCCAAGATTATTTAGCATCAAAAAATAGCTGACAAAGGAAGATGGGCAAATATTGTGTCATACACAATGATTGGAAAATATTGTGTTATACCCAATGAAAAAAAGGATGGGAAGGAAACAAATAGATGTGACAGATCCATGGGTGAAAAATAAAAGTCATAAATACTATATCTCAGATTTTTAAAATTGCTTGCAAACCTGGCATAGATGCCTAATCTATGCATCATGAATAAGAGATTTGGATAGGCTATAATTTCTGAGGAGAGGAGATAGATCACATATGAAATCAAATTTGATATGAAACCTTACTGGTTAACCTTAGTCTGGTTTTTATTGAGAAAGAATACTATGGTTTTTGTTGAGAATAAATACCATGAATATGGTTAGAAATAATCAAACAATGTAATCTAATCAACGTTTATGGATTGATTATTCATTTATATCTTAGTCAGAGTTAATTATTAAAAAAAAGAAAAAAGAAAGAAATATGTTTATGGATTGATTATTCATTTATATCTTAGTAGGAGTTAATTATTCCAAAAAAACAAAAGAAAGAAAGACTTACATGTTCATTGAGAAGAAACCGAGTTGAATTCTTCACTTTTTCGTCTACCATATTTGATAGATGCACCCACGCACTAGTAAATTTTGATACATGCACTAGTAAGAAACTACTATACTATTTGGGAATATAAAGTAAAGATCTTTTGCATATAAAACGAAAGTGGAGTTGTGAAAATGTAAAATGACGGAAAATATATAAAATGGATTTATGAAATATTAAAAAGGGACTCAGTAGAATTATATACTACACATTATAAATACCAAAATTTGTCTGAAAATAAAAATGACAACGCATCCTTAAGGGATAGATCCAGTCATAATTCAATAATAAAAGTCATCTCCAACGTAGCGTAATCCGTAACAAGGTCGCCCCAATTACGGTGTTGCTTTCATGGAGGATAATCTCAAATGTAGCCACCCAGTGATGTCAAGATTGCAATAATTCCAACTTTTTAATTTGGGTATTTAAAAACTGCACGATGGTTTTTGAATCGAAATAAATTATCAGAATTTCAAAATTGTCATTTAAATCATAAATTGATCAAATTACAAAAAATGGTTTTTGAATAGAAATAGATTATCAGAATTGCAATTTAAACCATTAGTTGATCAAATTACAAAAAAAATTGTGATATATGCACCCATGTGGATTCTTCTTATTCCACAAACTGAAATACAGACAATCGATTGCCTTAATGTACCCAAAGATCTATACATCTACAACCGTTATTGTGCAGAACATTCTTGAAATCCAATAAGCTTACATAATAACTTAGAACCAATATCTATTGTACGAGCGTCAATAATAACAACGAATATAGCTTTCTGTGACCTAGAACTCTACTGTCAAATCTTTGATCTCCTCCAAAGAGACGTCTGTTCTTTTCCAACAAAATCCTTATCAGTTGTTAGGAAAAGCATACAATGGCACTCCTTCCTTTTTCGCATAGGTACACATGGACAATTCCAAAATTCTTGTTCTGCCTCTACACCTTTATCATCATAATGCCTGCAAGGAGATAAAGGTGCGCCTAAGGTATCTTTATGTTCTGCCAAATCCTTAATAACAATAGAAGTAGCTGCTTTATCAACACAAAAGTATGTGTCTGACCGGTGAGCATACTGTTCAGAAAATTTCCTCATTATTTCAACAGATTTGTGAAGGTTCCACTTTAGCTCGAACTTGCACCCGGTATTTGGATTGAGTCCTGGAATTTGCGGACGAATTGAGTGAGGTGACACTCAGATTTGAAATGGAAGTGTTGATAACACTCGTCGCCATTTTGTTCTCCACGACAAATCTCCATGTGGATCCTTCACTTTTTCTTCTGCCAGCAGATGGGGCAATTTTAAGAATCACCGGGTGGTGGGGCGATTCTGAAAATTGTCGCGCCACCACCCCGCCACCACTGGTGGTGGTAGGGAGATTCTCAGAATCGCCCCACCAATCGGCGATTCTAGCCACCTAGTTTGTAATATTTCTGATGTTGTTTTTATTGAGGACTCTGTATGGATTGATGATGTTGAAGTTCTTGAATGCAAGCAGCTATTGTTGTTCTTGTGTTAGAGAGAAAATTGGTTGTTATGAGGTTCTTGAATGCAAGCAGCTATTGCGGCTCTTTTGCCGGGTGGTGGGGCTATTATGAGAATTGACCCGCCATGGCCCTGCCACCACTGGTGGTGGCGGGTCGATTCTGAGAATTGCCACACCACCCTGAAATTCTAGCCACCCAGTTTGTAATATTTCTGATGTTGTTTTCATTGAGCACTCTGTATGGATCAATGATGCTGAGGTTCTTGAATGCAGGCAGCTATCGCAGTTCTTGTGTTATGAGAGAGAAAATTGGCACCTAGACTCTATTAATCTGGCGAGGACTCTGTACGGATTGGTTGTTATGAGGTTCTTGAATGCGAGCAGCTATTGCGGTTCTTGTGATATTGGAGATAGAGAATTTTCAATGGAGTTTTTATTTATTATTTAGAAATTGTTATTGAATAGTTCATATGTATATAGTTTTTTTTGAAATTGGATCACCCAGGATGTGGAAACCAAACACACATTGTTCAAATTTCCAACAACATTGTTCCTATGGAGAAGGTTCTTGAATTCTTTTTTCCAGGTACAAAGTATTTTAAAATTCAATTTTTTTTTTTAACCACTATAAGAAAACCTTGCTCGATTATAAATTTCAGAAATATGTTTAGAGTACTTTCCGTCCTTTTCTAGTTCATGCAGGCCTGAAACTATAAAATAGATCGGCCACCTGCTGTTACCATGCTTCTGAGATGAAGTTTTCTTTGTAAAAATAAATATGAGTTTTTCAAGTTTACTAGCCGTGGTTGAAAATTTATATGCAACAGTAATAGGTCTAGTTTTTCAGAGTTAGAGGTCATGGACTTTCTATGTAATCAGCCATATGGCCATGATTAGATGTGGAACCTTTCTTTGTAAAAAATATATCAAGGTTAGGCGGAAAATCTATATCCATTTCCCTAGCCCTTCTTAGGGCAACGGAAAAGAGCCAGAGCCTCAGTACGTCAACGCCAGACAATATAATCTCACTTTATCCACCCACATAGAATTAGTGATTTCAACCAGCTTTAAAAGTCTCATATATATCAGGGTGGGGCTTGTTGGTGTCACGTTGTTGTTCAGTTTACAAGCTTAAATCTAGTCTTACCCGTGAGCTGTTTTATAGGGGAAAAAAATTTAACACATGCTAGATTTTCTTTTGGCACAAACAAAACCACATTGCATGGTGAAAGAAATCTTTTATGTGCTAGATTTGTTTTACCTTACAGTGTTTGTGTCCAAGTTAGAAACAAATCTTATGCATGTTGGAATTGTTTTACCTTGTAATGCTTGTATTTATGCTAGAAGGAGCTAGTACATACTAGATTTATTTTACTTTATAATGTTGGCATTGTGTTAGAAATATTTCTAGTGCATGAGAGATTTGTTTTACCCTATAATGTATTTATTTGTATTAGAAACAAGTCTAACGTGCAGTATATTCCTTTTACCCTACAATGCTTGGGTTCGTGTTTTTGTTTTTCCCTACAATGCTTTTATGTTTTTCCTTACACTACATTTGTTTTACCTTAAAATTCTTTTGCTTGTGCTAGAAAAAAAATCTACTAGGCATTAGATTTGTTTTACCTTGCAATGCTTGTGTTTATGTTCGAAACAAATCTCGCTCATGCTATATGTATTTTACCATAAAATGCTTTTTCTTTTATAGAAACAAATCTAACACTCTATATTTATTTTAGCTTTGAATTATTTTTCTTTGGTGAGCTTTACCTTACAATGGTTTTTTGTTTTTCCTTGCAACAGATTTGTTTTACCTTACAATTTTTTTTTTGGTGTTACAAACGAATGTATTGAGTGTTAGATTTGTTTTACCCAGCAATGCTTTTGTTTATGCTAGAAGCAATCTAGCACATGCTAGATTTGTTTCATCCTGTAATGTTTCAGTAAATACAAACTAATATATTTATTTGATTTATACGGAACAAGTATTACATGAATAGATTTACCCACCATTTAAATTAGTTTATTTTAAGAGTTAAAATTATTTTTTTTTAGAAATGTAATTATAATGGTCCAATTCAAGCAAACAAAGTAATTGTATGTTAATTTCTACCTAAAATCTAATAAATTTATTAAATTATAAACATACTAATTAATTATATATTATTTTTTAGAGTATATTCCTTAGTTTGTTTTGGTTCTTATTTTAGTGCAAGTTGCACTTCTAATATTGGTGCTACATATGACCTAACATGTTTTTTTTACTTTTATATAAAAAAATAAGTTATAATAACACAATGAACCATCATTCAAACCACTAATTTTTAATTGTTCTAATGAAAAGAGAAATCACAATTGAAAAAATAATTGTAATGTTCCAAATCAAGTAAACAAACAAATTATCTAATCATTTCTACATATATCCTAATCAATTTTTTAAAATTTCCATAAACTAGGAAATGTTAATATGAACCACCATTCAAATAATAATTTTCATTAACAAAATATATTGCTAAAAAAAATATTCTAATAATATATTGGTATCGTGAAATATATGTCAACTTGAATCGATAAAGGATACAAAATACAATAATAATTCTTGATGTCATACATATAATGAACAATAAATCATGTTATAAATATTATATATACATCTATGCATGAACTAGACACTTGTTATCTTAAGGCACTATTAATTATGATTGAAAATTCTTGAAAGAATATCACATATTTGTTTCCTTCTTGAAGTTATTCAACATTGTTCATAGCACATAAATCAACCAATTATCATCTTGGTTTGTTCTATTGAATGGAGTAGCAACAAACACATTTTCTTTGGGATTTTCTTTTACGATCTCAAGTTAACAATTCACTATGACAATATTAGTTTCATCATATTGGGTATGCATTTCCCATGCTCTTTTAATGATTTAGTGTGCAAAACAATTTCCATATTGTTAGTGATCTTATGTCCCTTAGCGATTTACAATCCAAAGTAATCCACATACACACACAAGTGGACCTTGTGATGTTTCTCAAACAAACTTTTTAAAAATTCTTCTTGTGGTTTGCTTCAAATTTGTCATCCAAATTGTAATGTCCATAGATTTATTCTTGAAACACACTTCAAGGAAAAAAATTCATGCGATCGAAACCAAAATATTTTTTTCCTTATTGTGCAATCCACATCCTTTCAAATTTCCTTAATATATCCTATAGTTGTGTCCCCACCATTAGTGTATAATAAAAAAATCTTTTTTAACACTAAATTACTAGTTTATTTTTAGATATTTTGACTACAACATAATAACATCTAATCCAATTAAACTAGTTTATTCATGCTTAAAAAAATTAACACGAAAGAATGGTTGAAAAACTACACTTACCTTGAAAACAAATTCCGCTATTTATAGATGAGCCAATCTTCTTTTGTTTTATATTCATAGGACTTGGAGGAAAAAAAAAAAAAAAGTCAAAACCTCAATAAAACGCCAAAAATACTTCACACACACTTGCATTTTTAACCTTGTTCTAGTCGTTAGTTTTGTTCTCTTATTTGTACCTATAATATAGGTATATATATAGAAATGATTGCAAAAAGAATTAAAATTTGAAAAGTAACCAGAGAAACAACATCACAAATTATAAGTACATGATATGACGTTATCTTCATAATTATAAGCTTGCACGTCATCTTGTTTGTTTCATCCTTATTTTTCACAAAAATAAAGACATAAAATGGTTTGAACTTGTAAAATGAATGAAAATCATGAAAATCATTAAATAATAGAGAAAACTAGTTGACAAGTATTAACTACCTAATATTATGTTTTTCTTAGATGATAGCTTTGTTTCGTTTTCATTTAATCAATTTTTTTGTTTTCCTTACTTGTCACTTTAATGAACAAAAGGCATGCTACAAAATGTGACAAACAAGTGTTTGAGTGCTTTCGTCAATACAAAGCTCTTGTTGAGAAGAAAAGTGGACACTACATCAAAGTTTTGAGGATTAAAAGAGGTGTCAAATACATCTCAAATGACTTCATTTCTTTTTGTAGGGAGCATGGAATTCACAAGAAATTTACAACAAGGTGTACACCTCAGCAAAAGGGAGTCATGGGAAGGAAAAATAGGACCATTATGGAAATGGAAAGGAGTATGTTGAAGGAAAATCATTTTCCAAATGACTTTTAGGCTGAAGTTGTCACTTGTGCAGCATATATCATTAATAGGTGTCCAACCAAAAGTGTCAAAAATATGGTTCCTGAAGAGGAATAGAATGAAAGAAATCATAGTGTCACTCACATGAAAGTGTTTGGATGTGTAGCTTATGCACATATCCGGAACGAATTAAGGAATAAGTTGGACAGCAAGGGGGAGAAATGCATATTTGCTGGATATAGTGATGAATCTAAGGTATACAAGCTCTAAAATCCATTAACCAATAAGGTCTTAATCAACATATATGTGTAGTTTGTAGAAGAGGAAACATGGGATTGAAGTTTAGAGAAGACAATCAATGTGAAAACATGTATACCACATGAAGACAAAGAGAAATTGATTGTAGCAAGTAATTCCTCAATGGTGACTCCTTCTGCTCCTATTCAAGCTCAACAAAGAAGTGAACAAGTAACACCATCTACAAATAATAGGACAGTGTCATACAGTCAAAAAAGAATTACTACAAGTACACTGTAAAGACCTACAACATCATCTACTTCAAGCACAACATCAAGTGACATGTCAACCCCATCTTCCGCAAGCATGAGAAGATAAACATTTAGAAATTTAAGTCAAACTTATGATCAAAATGATATTCATAATAGTGTAGGTATGAATTCCTTATTTGAATTATTTTTTCATGTAGATGACCCAATCCATTTTGAGGATGCAATAAAAGAAGAAAAATGGTTAGCAGCAGTGGATGAAGAATAGAGGCAATAGAAAAGAATGATACATGGGAGTTAGTGAACCTTCCGCAAGGAAGAAAAGTAATTTGAGTGAAACGGGTCTATAAGACCAAGAGTAACGTTGAAGGAAATATTGAAAGGCATAAAGGAAGGCTAGTTGTCAAAGGATACAAGTAACAACAACATGGAAGAGATTATGTGAATACATTTGCGACAGTTGCAAGGATGGAGATAGTGTGTACAGTGTTTTGAATTGTCACACAACATAAATGGAAAGTGTATCAAATGGACGTGAAGTCATCTTTCTTGAATGGAGTGCTGACATAGGAAGTCTATGTTGCAAAACCACCTAGTTATGAAGTAGAAGGTCAAGAAGGCAAGGTGTATAGGTTGAGGAAATCTCTTTATGGGATGAAGCAAGCATCACGTGCATGGTATAGTGGGATCGCTGCTTACTTGATGGACAATGGCTTTGACAAATATGAAAGCAAGCCTACTCACTACATAAAACAAAGTGATGGTAAGCTTCTTATTGTTGTTCTATATGTATATGATTTAATTTTTACAAAGAGTGATGATTTACTCATTGTTGATTTTTTAGAAATCATGAAAAGTGAGTTTGAAATGACATACTTGGGGCTCTTAAGGTATTTTTTGGGCGTAGTGAAGCAAATAGAAAATTTTATTTTTATTTCTCAAGAGAAGTATGTAGAAGCCCTTTGGAAAGGTTTAATATGCATAACAACAAGCCCACACCAACTCCAACGGTCAGGGGGTTGAAAATGACCAAAGAATATTGTAGCAGCAATATCAACCTGACATTATACAAATGTATGGTGGGTAGCTTGATGTATTTGACAACAACTAGGCCTGATATATTATATGTAGTGAGTTTGTTGTCAAGGTTCATGGATACACCCAAGTAGACACATTAGGAAGAAGCCAAGAGTATGGAATCTTGCACACCACAACAAATATTTTTAGGTTGGTTGGTTACACTTACAGTGACTTCGAAGTGTTGATGATAGAAAGAGCACGTTAGGATATGTTTTCCATTTAGGTTCAGGAGCTATTTCATGGGCCTCCAAGAAGCACTCGATACTAGATAGTGTCATTGTCAACAGCAGAGGCTGAATATGTTGTCGCAACAACAATAATGTGTTAAGCAATTTGGATGAGAAGAATGTTAAGGGATTTATGTCATGAACAAGAGGGAACCACATATATTTCTAGCGACGAAAATTCCGCAATTACACTATCAAATAATTTTGTTTTTCACAAGAGGAGCAAACACATTGACACTAAACATCATATTATTAGAGAATTGATTTACAATGGTGAAATTATGTTGTAGCACTGCAGGTCACCGGAACAATTTACATACATCTTCACAAAGCCATTGACATGTGAAAATTTTGTTTATTTGAGAGATTGTTTGCGAATTGTCAATGGAGGGGGAGTGTTGGAAAAATTAATCTCAACCACCGCACTTATTAAACTGACAGCAGCCATATTTATGGTACACGAGCAAACCAAGCAATTAGATTTTTATTGAAAGTTGCAAATTTTGTTTGAAGGGTGAAGTATATGGATTAAGTGAAGTTCTAGACAAGAGTACAGAATTCCATTCTGTAACACATCAGGTAATTAAGAACGAATGAGAAATTAATGTAGGGTTGGTAAATTGTATGATCCATAAATTTATTCAGCAATTGATATATTATGTACCGTGAAATATAGAAAATCATTCTTTATACAATGGCTCATTTTGTCTCTTAATATTTTTTACTTTTCTATGAATTAATGTGTTAAAACTTGTATGTTTAAATATACATGTAAGTTCAAGTCTTTACATGAGTGATGAACTTAAGTCTCAAAAATTTTAGGGAGAAAAATCATTTTTTTACAATGGCTCATCGTATGTCTTGGTGGCGAATGTAAGTCTCAAAAGTTTTAGAGAGAAAAGCCTGGACCAATTTCTGGTGAGATAGTAAAACAATTTAGTTAAAGTCAAAATCTCAGTAAGAACACTTGTTTTACTCCCATTTCATTGCAATCACATATTACAGGATGTTGACAGTGGGTCTAACTCCTAGTGTAAGCACAACTTCACTTCTCTCCACGGGTTTCATTGCAATCTGGATGGTTTTCTACGGCTTCATAATTCCACCTCCAGCGAGATTTACTGTCTACTTATATTTGATGAAGGTCCTTAATAAAGTCAGGCTCTCATGTTTGTGTTTTTTTAAGTGTGGCCACAGATTTCTGTGTGGTTGAGATGGTATTACTTGGCTTCCCCCTTGCATGGACTCTGTATAGACGGGTAGTATCTCAGTTCGGGGATATTTCCGATGAAATGGCGATGCCCGATAGTGGTAAACAAGAGGTGAAGGAATTCTTGAAGCGCTACTTTGGATATAGGCAGGATTTTATGGGACAAGTTGCAGTCGTTACATTGTCATTCCCAGTTTTATTTGCACTACTTTTTGCCGACAGCATCAGAACTCTCAATTTTTAAACGAGATAGCGAAACTTTACATTTGGTTTGTTTGTAGTGATTTCTCGCCCTCAGGGTCAAAGCTTTCAATTTAAAGACGAGAAAGAAAAACATTGTGTTATGTTGTCTTTTACCAAAGTCAACATTGTATGAATGCATATTAGAGGGCCTTACATACCTTCCCTGATAACATCATTGGCATTTGGTAATTTAAAAGTTTAAATTATTATTTTTCGTTTTTGGGGTTGTTATATACCTTCACTGATAACCTTATTGGCATGTTAAAAGTATAAAATATTTTCTTTTGGTTGTTAGAGTTAATGCTTCAAATATATTTTGAACTTATAAGTGGGGCTATATTCCGTAAAGCATGATATGGATGCTATATTCATTCGAGATTTTATATTTTTTTAATGTATTGAGAGTTTAGATGGGAGCACATTAGATTTTCCATAAAGCATGATATGGATGCTATATTCATTGGAGATTTTTTATTTTATTTTTAATGTATTAAGAGTTTAGTGATGTTCGTTTGTGTACTAATTAAACCTCTTTTTCATGTGAATGAAAAAAAAAGAGAGTTCCGAATTCCATATGGATGCTATATTCATCGGATATTTTAAAGAGTCTAGTGATGTTTGTTTTTGCATTAATTAAACCTCTCTGTCATGTGAATGAGAAAAAAAAATGAGAGTTGTGAATTTCTTATGGATTGTGTATACATGGGAAATTTTATAGTTTATAATTTATAAAGAGTTCAGTGATATTTGTTTTTATGGATTGTATATAAATGAGAAATTTTGTAATTTTTTATTTATAAAGAGTTCATAATATTTGTTTTTTATTAATTTCTTTTTATGTGAATGGAAAAAGGAGGGTTTTGATTTCTTTGTGATTTAAACATAATATTCTTTTATATTACTTTGAAACACAAGTTGTTTTTTTTTATATTTGAAAATAAAATTAAAAAGGCTATTGTGATGTGACATTTTTATTGCCATGGTAACCACATATTGGAAAATAATTTCTATAAGTTTCGTAAATTCATATAATTTAGTGTTTCATAAATTGTACTTGTTTTGATGAATGGGTTTATTCAGACATTTTGATCTTCAATTTGAACGTAGATCAAAGTTGACACTAGGGTTTTTCATTAGGGTTCCATAGTAGGACACGCACGGGGGAGCACAGCTCCCTCCTACTATCAGGTAGTCATAGAAGGAGGCAAGGAAGCAGGAGGAAAGCATTTCAAAAAACCATCGAGAAAGATTTCAGAACAAAGAGGCAAGGAGACAGTTGGAAGAAATGAATCCCACAATCAGGGAGGGAATCAATAAGAAACAGGTAAAGAAAAGGAAAAGGGAGGCGACAGCGGAAAAACAACTTCCACAAGAACTACGGGAGTTTGCAAACCCAAATTGAGCATCATTCCCTGGGTCGTATTGAGTGATACTGCGATTCAAGCGCATGGGGACCATATGAAAGAACATGCGATCATCTACAAGTTCATGGGGTTATGGCCAACGAAGAGCGCTTTATACATCTTGAATAGGAGCCACTAGAAGCCAAAGGGAGAAATACATTTACATCTAGCTTCTAAGGGCTTCTTCGTTGTGGTG
The DNA here is from genome assembly GCA_000404065.3 of Pinus taeda. Classification (NCBI taxonomy): domain Eukaryota; kingdom Viridiplantae; phylum Streptophyta; class Pinopsida; order Pinales; family Pinaceae; genus Pinus; species Pinus taeda. The sequence continues at coordinate 45,805 of APFE031694887.1, read as the reverse complement.
TTTGCAAGCCTAGAGGACAAAGATTGAGTGGTTGAAGGGGGACCTTACTTCTACACTACAGCAGGACTCTACATGTAGCCATGGACGATGAATTTTGTTCTAGAATGGAATATGGATGCTATATTCATTCGAGATTTTATATTTTTTTAATGTATTGAGAGTTTAGATGGGAGCACATTAGATTTTCCATAAAGCATGATATGGATACTATATTCATTGGAGATTTTTTATTTTATTTTTAATGTATTAAGAGTTTAGTGATGTTCGTTTGTGTACTAATTAAACCTCTTTTTCATGTGAATGAAAAAAAAGAGAGTTCCGAATTCCATATGGATGCTATATTCATCGGATATTTTAAAGAGTCTAGTGATGTTTGTTTTTGCATTAATTAAACCTCTCTGTCATGTGAATGAGAAAAAAAATGAGAGTTGTGAATTTCTTATGGATTGTGTATACATGGGAAATTTTATAGTTTATAATTTATAAAGAGTTCAGTGATATTTGTTTTTATGGATTGTATATAAATGAGAAATTTTGTAATTTTTTATTTATAAAGAGTTCATAATATTTGTTTTTTATTAATTTCTTTTGATGTGAATGGAAAAAGGAGGGTTTTGATTTCTTTGTGATTTAAACATAATATTATTTTATATTACTTTGAAACACAAGTTATTTTTTTTTTATTTGAAAATAAAATTAAAAAGGCCATTGTGATGTGACATTTTTATTGTCATGGTAACCACATATTGGAAAATAATTTCTGTAAGTTTCATAAATTCATATAATTTAGTGTTTCATAAATTGTACTTGTTTTGATGAATGGGTTGATTCAGACATTTTGATCTTCAATTTGAATGTAGATCAAAGTTGACACTAGGGTTTTTCATTAGGGTTCCATAGTAGGACACGCACGGGGGAGCACAGCTCCCTCCTACTATTAGGTAGTCATAGAAGGAGGCAAGGAAGCAGGAGGAAAGCATTTCAAAAAACCATCGAGAAAGATTTCAGAACAAAGAGGAAAGGAGACAGTTGGAAGAAATGAATCCCACAATCAGGGAGGGAATCAATAGGAAACAAGTAAAGAAAAGGAAAAGGGAGGTGACAACGGAAAAACAACTTCCACAAGAACTACGGGAGTTTGCAAACCCAAATTGAGCATCATTCCCTGGGTCGTATTGAGTGATCCTGCGATTCAAGCGCATGGGGACCATATGAAAGAACATGCGATCATCTACAAGTTCATGGGGTTATGGCCAACGAAGAGCGCTTTATACATCTGGAATAGGAGCCACTAGAAGCCAAAGGGAGAAATACATTTACATCTAGGTTCTAAGGGCTTCTTCGTTGTGGTGTTTGCAAGCCTAGAGGACAAAGATTGAGTGGTTGAAGGGGGACCTTACTTCTACACTACGGCAGGACTCTACATGTGGCCATGGATGATGAATTTTGTTCCAGAACATGAAACATTCACATCCATACCGGTTTGGATTAGACTATACTCATTACCTCTAGACTACTGGCAACTAGAGTCCTTGAAAACCATAGGCAACAAGCTGGAGCATTTTCTGAAAATTTTAGAGGAAACTCTCAAAGGTAAATATACTTCTTTCAGCTGAATATGTGTGAAAATGGATCTATCTGGAGCCCTTTCGGAAGCCATAGACTTATAGGTATATGATGAAGAATTGGTGAAAATGGTGGGCTATGAGCACATACCATTCAGATGTCACAAATGTCATGAACATCGCCATATATTCAGAGACTACCCTACAAACAACTTGGAAAGCAATGGGAAAACCTTTGTGGACAACAACCATGAGGGTTTTACCAAGGTTGGCGGCAAAGGGAAAGGGGGTAAACGATCACAAAAGAAAACAAGCGAACACAAACACACAATACACAACAGTTTCAAGATCCTAGAGGTAGTGGAGGAGAGTGTGGAGACAGTCTAGTTCAAGCAGAACATCCTTAAGGAGCAGGATATGGAAGCTGAAATGGAGGATATCCCATCGAACAACCAGCAGATAGAGGAGCTACAAAGTTACATGGAGATCAACAAGGACCATGAGATGACTCGAGTGAGGAAAGTACGGAGGACCATGAACTGCAGGAGATCCTAGATAGGGAAAATCTAGATCTCGAGCAATTTCTGGAACAAGTAAAAAACAAAGTAGTGGACTCATTTCCAAAAGAAGATTATGATCGAGTCCAACAAATCTCTCTATGGAGGGCACAATCGAAGGGAACTACCGTCAAAAGAAACCACGAAAGAAAAGAGAAGAGTGGAGTAAAATGATGGAGAATCCACAGACACTATCTCCAAAAAACCCAAGGAGGAAAAGAGGAAGGAAAAGATAGAATGAACTACTAAATTAATGTGGGAAACTACTAATTAACTCATGTAAGATTAAATATCTTACCAACTATTCTTTTACCAACCTTTCTTAATGAAGCTTACAACCTTGAATATTAGAGGTTTAGGCAGTAGAAGGAAACAAAGAAATCTTAGCAATAGAATAAAAGAAGAAAAACCAGACATGGTCTTATTCAGGAGACAAAATGTTCAATGGAAAAAATAAGAGAAATTCATAACAAATGGTTAATCAAGTATTATTATTTAGAAGTTAAAGCTAATAACTCTGCAGGTGAGATTCTCACGTTGTGGAATCCACAGAATCTAGGAATCCTGGATGTTAAAGCGTCCAGGAACTATCCTTCTGTTGTTTGTAGTTGCGTAGGTGACCAGGAGACTTACATGATAACTAATGTATATGGCCCTCAAGAACAAGCAGATAAACGCAAGCTTCTTACCTCCTTGAAAGGTCTCAAAGCACATTATCCCAATATACCCTGGATACTTGCAGGTTATTTCAATATGATAAGATCTCTCTCAGAAAAAAAGGAGGCACTAGACAGCTTAGCAAAGACTCTGAAACCTTTCAAGATTTCCCCTTGAACATGGGACTAGTTGACACTGAGACTATAAATGGAACCTTCACCTGGAACAACAAAAGAGAACTAGTTCATATATTTGAGACTAGTTCTAGTCATTAGAGGAGTCTGGTTATAGTACGTGTTTAATAGTAAGTTGCATAACACTAAAAGAATGTAAGTATATATAGTAAGTTGTGTAACACTAAAAGAATATATATATATATAATAAAAGATGTTGAGTTCTCGTTTAATTATTGGGAGATAAATTACGAGATCATTTTAGAGAATAAAGATAATATTAAAAATATGGTTATATTATAAATTGTAGTGTGATAAAGAATTAGATAGGAAAAAGAAAATATGTATTAGAAGGAAGTAATCAACTCTCTCTTGTTAACTATAACTATCTTTTTACCTTGATTTGTGCTAAGAAAAACTAAACATTGCAAAGATAAGAAGTAATTTTCATGAGCTTTTGAGTGAAACCAAAGGTTGGTGTATTCCCAAAACACCCCGGACCGAGAATATGGCCCCTTTGTGATACTAAGAGAGTTGAAGATGAAAACCAAATGAACATTGCAAAAATAAGAAGTAATTCTGATGCAGCATCTTGCTAAAAAAAAACCATTGTATTTTAGTAAGCATAGGGTCTTGTGTTTCAAGGGACCTAATTCCCTAAAGATTGATTAATTATTTA
>APFE031694887.1:0-24347 GCA_000404065.3 Pinus taeda | reverse complement strand
ATTTCTAGAATTGCAGCTAGGTGGTTAGATCTTCCCGAAGAGGACTATTGGCTACAAGGAAGTGAACATATAAGTACCTAAACTTTTATATCTCAATGATTAATAATAAACGGTATTGTTAGGACTGTTATATTATTATAAACAAAAGAAATGAGTATGATAAATATTACTATTAATTCATCTGTGTTAGGTAATAAACATTTATCTATTTTGTGTCTTAGATTAAAACTAACAAGACTATTCACTTGAACAAGGAATAACTACTATACCATGTGTGCAACAATTACAATTCAAGAAATGAATGGAAAGCATGAATCAAAAATTAAAAAATATCTTGAAGAGTCACATCAGGAAAAAGGAAAATTGGATAATTGAAAACAATGTCGAAATCGAGGAACCTTTCACCTTAGGGTCAAGAGCGAAACCAATTAGTTCCCATAAATAGTAGCACATACATCACTGTAAAGTCAATGGACTAGATATACACATATAAGTCATGGCAGAATCCTAGTTGCAACCTTTAAATATTCACAACTAAATTAAAACAAGAAATGCATAGACCTTGAAGAGAGTAGACCCAATTTGAGAACAACCGAACATAAAGAATATAGAAGTTCGAACATAGTACTTGAAAGGAGGAATGATATTTCCTATTAACCAGAGAAAAAAATGTTACATTCAACCCAGCCATTGATGCAAGGACAACCTCTTGAAGAAATTACACAACAAAATTTGTTTATGCAACAAATCTTTAAATTAAAATCAAAACAAACAAACCCTTGACTGGGTAAACCGAACAACCATATATCGAACTGTTCCCGTAGGGAATGATATCATACCTCTATTTACACCATAATTAAAAATAATACCTTAATCATTACAACATGAGAGATTCATAAATTGTAAGCACAGTTGGATTGTAGGTTAACATTAAAAACAAAGATTGGTTCACCCATCCATGTCCTAGGCGTGCGAGCCACCAAAACGCTAACACCTAGGAAAACCAAGGAAATGCCTCAGCTCGACATCCTCATCCTAAGTAGTTAGGCAACCGAAAATCTTGTTAAATGATAATTCCGTCATGGGTTTATTGTAAAGCCAACCTGGAAGGAAACCTAGATAGAAGAAACATGAGTACACTACTCTCATGGCCAAAGTGTTAAGAAGGAAGGTTCGACAAGAGGTTGTGCCTGCAATCAAAATCCGAATGGTGTTAGGAGGAACTTCACCAAGAAAAAATATCTAATGTTAAATGAAACTAAAACAAATGGCTACCTATGAGATAGCCCTAGAGTTCCAAAACCCACCTACATCGATAAGCCAAGAACCTGGGGTTAGATTATGTCCCCTTCTCTAGGACGAAGACATAGATACCAAAGACTATGCTAGTAACATAGTCTATACCTAGGTGAGGACAAATATTTTCAAAATCACTTCCATTCGAGGTTGAGGAGAAGACATAAGCAGGAACAACTTGAAAAGTTCAACATAGTCTGGTCATAACTCTTACTCGCCCATTTGGGAGAAATATGAGTGATATTAACAATAACCAAACCTTCAAGGAAAGTTGTGTGTAGTTAACCAAGGGATAGAACATGTTGTAGCTTTCCGGTGAGTAGGGTTCTGGTAGGCAGAAATCCTCATTGCCACGAAGAAACACTTACTTAGTTGCAGAGCAATCAAACAAAGGCGATGAAGATAAGAGGCTCAAGTTATGAGTAGACTTGTTATTGACTAATAGAGGCTCTTGTACATGTGGAAATTCTTCAAACATAAATTTGTAAATCTATGACATGGATAATAAGAAAAGCATAATAGTAAAGTTGTTGTAGATTGAATAGCAGCCCTAAAGTTGACAGTTTTTAGCACATATAATTATTTTTTATTTCTAGTTTATGATCTCAAAAATGATGTTAGAAGTACATGACCCAAAAACTTATAGAAATACTATGAAGATGTAGAATTGTGCTTTGAGCTAGTGGAATAGGTAGGTCGTCACTGATATCCAACTAGATCAATATATCCACTTGCAAGTATTGGACATGGTTTCATATTGAATATTGGTTTATAATTAGGATGTCCCATAGGGCTTAAATTAGAATAATGATGTTAAAAGACTAATTTATTTAAGAGGATATTGAATTTTTATGTTGAAGAACCTCTTATCTTAGATTCTTTAAATGATGAACTAGTTGATTGCTATAAACACTTATGAGATTGTGGAAAAAAGTAAGTAATTATCCTACTTCAACCCCATTAAATTCATTTTCATATCAAATACCCAATAGTGATTTTAACTATGAAGAGTATAATTACATATAGTGGATGTGATTTATAGTTTTCATGCCTAACACACTTGCAAAACCTTTATATCCTAGTTACGTTGAAGTATGTACTTAAGGATATCGATACTCAAAGTCTAATTAAAATATATATTGAAGAACACATTCTCTTTCACATTGACCTAAATATTAAATATGCATGCTTTTTAACAAGCCAATGATACCCCTATGGTGAAAATCAATAAGGAACTCAATTAATGGAAACCTATGACTTTGACTACAATGAGGAGTGGAGAGTCACAACAAATCTTATAATTAGCTCCAAGTGATATAGGATTAAAAAATTATCTTTTTCATTTATATCACATATTGTCACCTTTCTAATGATGATATAATAAAAATAAAAAATTCTGATACATGCCAACACATGTTAGTGCTTTCATTGATGCAAAAATTAAGGATGGTCATTACTAAAAACATCAAAATAAAACTACAGATTATATTATATAAAGTGCATCTATTCGAAAGGCCACTAACATTAATATGGTCAAAGGTATTTCATTTTTCTATGTATTAATATAAATTTTTCTTAGGGGAAATATGTCTTACATAAAAAATATAATGTCATTCAACAAGTCTTTTTTATGGTGAAATCCATATAATATTGAAATTGTCCATCTATATCAATTTTGCGCTATATATGGAATTTGAGTACGACTACATTTTTATTGATAATAATATGGATAGATTTTCATATAACTAATTTCAACCTTAGGAATACAAAACAAATGCTACAAATTTTGAAAGTTGATTATTTAGTGTTAATTTTCTGTGAAGGGAAACTAGCATGGATTATGTATCAATCATGTAGTAATAATGTTGAGTGGCAGAACATTTGTAAGATAGTTTCAACTAGGATTGATATTTTCTAGCATAGGTTGTGGTTGTCTATATCTGTGATCATAGGAAGTATTGAAGCCATTACTTCCCTTATTCTAAAAACAATATCACCCTATCAATTACATAATTTTTGTAAAGAAAATGGAAAAAACATCAAAGCTCCACTTCCCTTGTAATTCAAACACATTGTCATCATCTCAATTATGCATGATTGAGTAAAGAAAATGAATAGTTCTTATTTTAGTTTCATTGCATGCAAAAATATACTTATCTTAAATCATGGCCTTGAGAGTACACTTCAAACTAGAGGCCTAAAAATATAAGGACAATGGTACGCTTAAATAGAATAAAGTGTGTTATCTAACTCACTTAAATAACATGTTGGAAAATAATCTATTATTTATAGCTCATTATAATTTCTTATTTAAAAATAAATGATAGTTCTGTTTGAAACTCTCATTTATATGCTTATTACATATTATTACCATGTTTGTTTCTATGTAATATTATGCACCATTTCCATTAGACGGAATATATTGTGGTGAAGCATGATACTTTTTCTATATATAATGGAAGTGGTCAATGAATCCCATATTGACATATGTATTATAAGCACATAAAAACTACAAAGAAAATAATTAGAGATTTGCAAACAGAATAAAATGTAATTGATATATTATCAATGAAGTCTATCAATATTGTTTCATATTAACATCGGATGAAATTGCCACAAGTACAAGAGCCTCTATCAAGCAATAACAAGTCTACTCACAACTTCAGCATTAATGATAATCATGTGGCCTATCATTGGAATGGATAGTGTGTCAATGTGGCCTTGCTTAGCTAGACTCTATTACATTGTATAAAGTCTTGATCCATTTCCCTGCACAATTCAGTCGAAAATTGTGTAAGTATAAAGTAAACTATGGGTTATGGTGGCAATCAATGTTTGGTTTCATTAAATGTTTTCTAAACTCCCATGATATTTGGTAGTGATTTAGCCATCTACATACGGGGGTGAGGTCCTCAAAATGGGTCACACCTATAAATATATTGATCTTGAAAATAGCCACGACCCACCCCATATAATTTACCAGTCTCAAGGTAGATAACATGGAGGCCTAACAAAACATTTACCTATAAATTTCTAATAAAATATAGTAGAACCACCCTATTATTATAGAGAGATTTGTCAAAAACCATAGTTCATCTAAGAATTAAATCTTCCATAAAATGCATGTGCATAAATACATGAAAATATGCTTCTTTTCCATAGGATGGTGTAAACAAATGTTAGAGTCAACAATTAAGCTCTTTAGTTCATGTTTTCAAACTTGTAAATCTATCACATCATTTTTATTGAATCTCATCCTATAATATTAGGTCATCATAGCTCTATATTCAAAAATATATTTTATGGTTATTTTGTAAGACTTTGCTTCTTCTAGAAGAAACAACTAGGTTTCTTGATAATTTAATAATCATTGTCATTTTATTGATTTTATCTCTACTTGTTGGTCAGGAGTTAGAGTTAGGTACTTCTTTAGTAGGGGATGTTAAAGGTGATGATATGTTTTCATTCTATTAATTTTTAGACTCCATGTTAATATAATGTATATGCTTCATTTTAAAAAGGATAATAGATATGTATTTCATTTCTTGGTTTCTAAAATTTCTAAAGTTTAAATCTAACTCATATCAATAGTAAAACTAATAAAGGTTGACGATGGTATTTCCCTTATCCTTGTCTTGGTGAAGTTTACTCTTTGTCCTAAAAGCATGTCTTTTCCTCCTAAAAAGGAAACAAAACTCTTAGAAATGAAATAGAAGTCATACCATTTATTTTTATTGACAAATCGACAATATGGATATCTTTATTTAAAGTTTGATTTAATAGTCTAATTAGTAAGTTACATGGTAGTGAAAGTGCTCCATAGGTAGTTAAACTAAAAGGTTTCTCACACTTTTAGAAAGAATATGTGTATTCTTGTGTCTATGTTCCTATCACCTGATTGCGACTTTTCAATTTCTCATCTTGTGCTAGGACAATATAATATTGTCTAAGACCCAAAATAGGTTCGTCATTAAGTTTGGGACTTTTGTGTGAGAAAGTTCAAATATCATTTAGATTATACCACACATTATTTTCTATAATGACCCCACTCAATTTAAAATATCCATTTATATATTAAATATTATATATATATATATATATATATATATATATGATTATAATATATATGTCATTGTAGGATTTTGAATGTTTATTTCTTATGGAGATGAATTTTGTAAAGGATGGACCATACTTTTATTATTTAAAGGATAAAAAATCATCTTTAAAGGGAAAGTTTCATGGTTAAAATTTTGATGATCGATAAAGAAGCATAGCTTTCATCAAAATCCATATTGAGTTTAAAAAATAAAAAATAAAAAATAAAAATTCTAAACCTATTAATACAATTATTATATACATTTGTTTCATCTTAAAAGGTGTGACACCCCATGAATACTTTATGTATTTTTGTTGTTGTTTTAATCTTTACTTTTCACTTTTATTGTTCCTTTTATGAACTTAACTAAATGTCATCTAGAGGAAGGATTAATGAATGATATGACTCAAAAATGATTGAAAAAGGAAGTTGTGAGTATTAAAAGAAATATTTTAAAATATATAATATATATAAAAAAATATTTCCATATAGTTAGGTTAGTTGGAAAATCTCTTCTTTCCTAGAAAAAGGATGGCTCCAAAGAAGGAAGATCTTTTCGGAAAGAAAGAGTCCAAAAAGCGAGAGAGATACCAAAATAAAAATGAAAGCCTAACATAGGAAACTATGTAGGTGAGCTGGATGCTTCAAAGTCAAATATTTCTTCAGTTGGACTTTGAGTGAGTGAAACCCTCCCTTAAAAAAAATCTTTTGAGTTAAGACTCTGAACTAGACCAAGTGGTATTGAGGGTTAGAAGCTACATAACTCAGGGTTTAGACCTACACTATCTAGATGAGTGGAACCTTTGGGGGAGAATCGATGTTATTTCCAGCTTCACGGTCAAGTGGAGAGACATCTTGATTAATTTTACATTGTAGACTCAACGAAAACTTGAAAAATGTTGAAATAAAACAAATTACCTGAAAATTACCCAAAATGCACATGCTCTGATGTTTTCAAACAACAAAGAAGGGAAAAAATATTGATCATTTCACTTAATTCAAAAAACCTGCAAGTGAGTAAAAAAGAAAGGGGAAAGGGTATAGGCAGTAGACCTGTGTTTGGAGAGTGCTATGGTCACCAACTCCACTAACGCTCATGGCAAAGAACTATGACCTATAAGACATAACCCTGAGGAGTTCATTTAGGTGTTGTAGAACACTAGAAGGAACACATTTTCAAGAAAACAAGGTGGGGAGGAAGGAGAGTAGGCCATACTAGTTGCCATAACGAAGTTCTAGCAAAGAAATACATGCCTAGTTGGTTACATTGTTGCAAACTAGAAAAACGGTAATGCCAGATGAGGAAATGAGAGGAAGACTCGAGAAACTAGGCAAGGATGATTACCTTATTATTTTCCGCCTTCATCCTAGCCACCGGATCAAGTGACCAGTTGGATGGTGGATGTGTTTTATGTAGTCAGGCCATAAATTAATTTACAATACAATGTATTTAGGATGTTGAAAGGATCGATCCCAAAAGCCATAAATCAATGTAATTGAAAACATATGATATAACCATGCTATTGAGCACATGTTAAGTCTTAGATCATAGTATATATATAAATATGTATATGTTATCTGGTGTGGATAAGTCTTAATATGTGAAGATTAGCATAATTTGCATGACCCATGTATAAGGTGTGCTATGAACCATATGTCATCTCTTTAATACATGTAGAGTACAAATGTAAGTAAATAAATAGTTAATTTTTTCTAAGGGTGATAAATGTTAAGAAAGGCCATGGATTCATATTTAAAGAGGTAAAGCATTGACACTTCCATAAACAATTTTTAAAAGCAACTTAAAATTTAAATTTTTTTTTTTCAACTTATAGTTAGTCAAAAGTGAGTCCTTGTCCCCAAAACATAGGATCTCATATATAAATTTGGTTTTCCGTCAACTACATTATTATTATTATTTTTATTAAAAACTTAAAGAAAAGAAGCATTGGTTTTTGATCCAAAAATAAATTATTATTATTATTATTATTATTATTATTATTATTATTATTAATCTAAAACATTTCAGCCCTGAGGGTTAGCTCAAATGGTCATGAGCCAGATATAATGTCTCTCTCAAAATTTGGATAGGTCACGGTTCGACTCTCGGGGTCTCTAGCTCCGGAATCAAGGCCAAAATTATGAGGAAGTACTGGTAGGATATTCCACGAATGTTTCATTGATAAAATAAATAAAAAACTATTTAATTATGCAAATAGGCAATGTCTATTTGTCTTCCACAATTTAATTTAATTAATAGTAATTATTAGGCTGATGGTAGAGTTTTAACCTCCATTACTCACATAAGGATTAAGATTTACCACTAAGTTAGTTATGCTTATTTAATTAATTTGTCTAAAATTTATTAATTAAATGGAATGTCATATTACCATGTGTCATATTGGAATGTGGTAGTGATAAGCCATGGTATTGTAACAAAGGTTATTTACAAGTTAAGAATCTGCATTGTTAAGAGTATTACATGTTTATTGCAACCTATATATATTTAACTCATATATGAATCACCCCATAAAGTAAAGTAACATAATACCATGTCACCTTTACTTTAAATCCCATAAACCTTTGTAAATTTAAAAATTATCTATACCAGCAACTATCAATTCTTTCAAATTTTATATTTAAATAATTTTTAAAATAAAATTTACTTATAATTTAATTTTTATTTTATAATGATATTTTATATATATGTGTGAATAAATTAATTAATTTTATATTTATATATATATATATATATATATATATATATTATATTATATTTATATATATATATATTTATTAAACATTTCTTATTTATTAATTAAACCATAATTTTAATTTAAACTTTATATATTTGAAATTCATTTTCCAGCTGCTATTATTAATATTTCTTTTACATTGAAATTAGTGTAACAATTTCAAGTTTTAGTTTTCCATATTAGAAATTCATTTTCCTAATTGTCATTTTGTTTAGTTGAAATTCCTCATAACAATTTAAAATTTTGGCTTTTCAATCCATTGAAAATGTTTAATTCCCATCCCAAATTTTGTAAACTAGAAATAATAAATATAGATATATAAAATTTAAATTTAATAAAATAAAAAACTAAAACATAAAGAACAAATAATTTCATTCTGGGAGTTATAAAAGGGAAAAAAAAAAAGAAAAAAATAAAACATGAAGAACAAATAATTTGATTCTTAGAGTTATGAGAGAAATAAAATAAAAAAATGATTCTTGAGTGTAATTTTTTTGGTAGGAAAGGAACTTGAATATACATCGTATTTCTAAATGATAAGTGTGTAGTGTAAAATGCTAATTGCTGCATGGTAACGTGGGCCTTGTATTCTCAAGCGGAGAGAAAAACCCTTGCAGAAATGAGCCATCACCCAGGTTAAAGTGCAATGGAAGAGCTTTGGCCTGGAAGAAGCCAACTGGGAAGAAGAGGATTTCATGTGAAAAGCTTATCCTACACTATTTTGTAATTCAAAGAGAACACCAGGGACAGTGTTCCTCATAAGGAGGGTAAGATGTAACACCCCATGTTACATGGAAATTTAAATTTTGTTACTATTTTTACTTATTACTTTATTTACCATTATGACTTGCTCATCAAATGTTCGATAAAGAACATTAAATAATTATGGCTGGGTGGCCAGAACATTTTTACAAGGAATGAATAATAAGAGTTAAAATATTTTTGGCAAGAACTGAAAGAAGCAATTTTTAACCTCCTAAGACAGTTAAGGTGGTTACTCACATGTGTCCTCAAAGGAAGAATTCAAGGAAGTCCTTGGGGGTTGGAGAATGGAGGAGAGTAAAATATTAGATTGGTTAAGGGAGTAGATTACCGCCATCAGAAATTCCTTGAGATGGGTGGAATAAACCAATGAGAAATCTGGAGTACAGTCATAAAGGTATGTGACTTGATGATGGATAGTTAGTCTTGATGTCTCAATATAGCAAATTGTGACAAAACTCATAACTGATATGCGGAGGAGGAAGATCTCGGGGGAGAGTCTAGATGTAATTTCTAGAATTGCAGCTAGGTGGTGAGATCTTCCCGAAGAGGAACTATTGGCTACAAGGAAGTGAACATATAAGTACCTAAACTTTTATATCTCAATGATTAATAATAAATGGTATTGTTAGTACTGTTATATTATTATAAACAAATGAAATGAGTATTATAAAGATTACTATTAATTCAATGATGTTAGGTAATAAACATTTACCTATTTTCTGTCTTAGATTAAAACTAACAGGACTATTCACTTGAACAAGGAATAACTACTATACTGTGTGTGCAACAATTACAATCTGGGAAAGATACAATTCAACAAATGAACAGAAAGCATGAACCAAAAATTCAAAAATATCTTTAAGAGTCACATGAGGAAAAAGGAAAATTGGATAATTGAAAACAATGTCGAAATCGAGGAACCTTTCACCTTAGGGTCAAGAGCGAAACAAATTAGTTCCCATAAAGAGTAGCACATACATCACTGTAAAGTAAATGGACTAGATATACACATATAAGTCATGGTGGAACGCTAGTTGCAACCTTTAAATATTCACAACTAAATTAAAACAAGAAATCCATAGACCTTGCAGAGAATAGACGCAATTTGAGAACAATCGAACATAAAGAATATAGAACTTCGAACATAGTACTTCAAAGGAGGAACGATATTTCCTATTAACCAGAGAAAAAAATGTTAGGTTCAACCCAGCCATTGACTCAAGGACTACCTCTTGAAGAAATTACCCAACAAATTTTGTTTATGCAACGAATATTTAAATTAAAATGAAAACAAACAAACCCTTGACTGGGTAAACCGAACAACCATGTATCAAACTGTTCCCGTAGGGAATGATATCATACCTCTATTTACACCATAATTAAAAATAAATTAATCATTACAACATGAGAGATTCATAAATTGTATGCACAGTTAGATTCCAGGTTAACATTAAAAACAAATATTGGTTCACCCATCCATGTCCTAGGTGTGCGAGCCACCAAAACACTAACACCCAGGAAAACTAGGGTAATGCCTCAGCTCAACATCCTCATGCGAAGTAGTTAGGCAACCGAAAATATTATTAAATGATAAATTTGTCATGGGTTTATTATAAAACCAACCTGGAAGGAAACCTAGATAGAAGAAACACGAGTACACTACTCTCATGGCCAAAGTGCTAAGAAGGAAGGTTCGACAAGAGGTTGTGCCTACAATCAAAATACGAATGGTGTTAGGAGTAACCTCACCAAGAAAAAATATCTAATGTTAAATGAAACTAAAACAAATGGCTACCTATGAGATAGCCCTAGAGTTACAAAACTCACCTGCATCGATAAGCCAAGAACCTGGGGTTAGATTCTGCCCCCTTCTCTAGGACGAAGACATAGATACCAAAGACTATGCTAGTAACATAGTCTATACCTAGGTGAGGACAAATATTTTTGAAATCACTTCCATTTGAGGTTGAGGAGAAGACATAAGAAGGAACAACTTGCAAAGTTCAACATAGTCTGGTCATAACTCTTGCTCACACATTTGGGAGAAATATGAGTGATATTAACAATAACAAAACCTTCAAGGAAAGTTTTGTGTAGTTACCCAAGGGATAGAACATGTTGCAGCTTTGCGGTGAGTATGGTTCTGGTAGGCAGAAATCCTCATTGCCATGAAGAAACACTTACTCAGTTGCAGAGCAATCAAACAAAGGCAATGAAGATAAGAGGCTCAAGTTGTGAGTAGACTTGTTATTGACTGATAGAGGCTCTTTTGCATGTGGAAATTCTTCAAACATAAATTTGTAAATGTATGACATGGATAATAAGAAAAGCATAATAGTAAAGTTGTTGTAGACTGAACAGCAGCCCTAAAGTTGACAGTTTTTAGCACATATAATTCTTGTTTATTTCTAGTTTAGGATCTCAAAAATGATGTTAGAAGTACATGACCCAAAAACTTATAGAAATACTATGAAGATGGAGAATTGTGCTTTGAGCTAGTGGAATAGGTAGGTCGTCACTGATATCCAACTAGATCAATATATCCACTTGCAAGTATTGGACGTGGTTGCATATTGAATATTGGTTTATAATTAGGATGTCCCATAGGGTTTAAATTAGAATAATGGTAATGTAAGACTAATTTATTTAAGAGGATATTCAATTTTTATGTTGAAGAACCTCTTATCTTAGATTCTTTAAATGATGAATTAATTGATTGCTATAAAAACTTATGAGATTGTGGAAAAAACTATGTAATTATCCAACTTCAACCCCATTAAATTCATTTTGATATCAAATAACCAATAGTGATTTTAACTATGAAGAGTATAATTACATATAGTGGATGTGATTTATAGGTTTTATGCCTAACACACTTGCAAAACCTTTATATCCAAGTTATGTTGAAGTATGCACTTAAGGATATGGATACTCAAAGTCTAATTAAAATATATATTGAAGAACACATTCTCTTTCACATTGACCTAAATATTAAATATGCATGCTTTTCAACAAGCCAATGATATCCCTATGGTGAAAATCAATAAGGAAATCAATTAATGGAAACCTATGGCTTTGACTACAATGAGGAGTGGAGAGTCACAACAAATCTTATAATTAGCTCCAAGTGATATAGGATTAAAAATTTATATTTTTCATTTATATCACATATTGTCACCTTTCTAATGATGATATAATAAAAATAAAAAATTATCATACATGCCAACACATGTTAGTGCTTTCATTGATGCAAAAATTAAGGATGGTCATTACTAAAAACATCAAAATAAAACTACAGATTATATTATATAAAGTGCAGCTATTTGAAAGGCCACTAACATTAATATGGTCAAAGGTATGTCATCTTTCTATGTATTAATATAAAATTTTCTTAGGGGAAATATGTCTTACATAAAATATATAATGTCATTCAACAAGGATTTTTTATGGTGAAATCCATATAATATTGAAATTGTCCATCTATATCAATTTTGCGCTATATATGGAATTTGAGTACAACTACATTTTTTATTGATAATAATATGGATAGATTTTCATATAACTAATTTCAACCTTAGGAATACAAAACAAATGCTACAAATTTTGAAAGTTGATTATTTAGTGTTAAGTTTGTGTGAAGGGAAACTAGCATGGATTATGTATAAATCATGTAGTAATAATGTTGAGTGGCACAACATTTGTAATATAGTTTCAACTAGGATTGATATTTTCCAGCGTAGGTTGTGGTTGTCTATATGTGTGATCATAGGAAGTATTGAAGCCATTACTTCCCTTATTTTAAAAACAATATCACCCTATCAATTACATAATTTTTGTAAAGGAAATGGAAAAACCTTCAAAGCTCCACTTCCCTTGTAATTCAAACACATTGTCATCATCTCAATTATGCATGATTGAGTAAAGAAAATGAATAGTTCTTATTTTAGTTTGGTTGCATGCAGAAATATACTTATCTTAAATCATGGCCTTAAGAGTACACTTCAAACTAGAGGCCTAAAAATATAAGGACAATGGTACACTTAAACAGAATAAAGTGTGTTATGTAACTCACTTAAATAACATGTTGGGAAATAATCTATTATTTATAGCTCATTATAATTTCTTCTTTCAAAAGAAATGATAGTTCTGTTTGAAACTCTCATTTATATGCTTATTACATATTATTACCATGTTTTTTTCTATGTAATATTATGCACCATTTCCATTAGACAGAATATATTGTGGTGAAGCATGAAACCTTTTCTATATATAAAATAATAATATTAAAACAATATTATTCTTAAGTTTAATAATTTAAAGCAATAAAAAAGGTATTTAATGATTAATAGAACTTGATTAAATAAAATAATAGTGGAGAAGCATGCATAAAACTCACATGTGAGGTATATCTATACAAAAAACCACCTCAGTTGTTCCATCAATAATGGAAGTGATCACTGAATCCCATGTTGACATATGTATGATAAGCACATAATAACTACAAAGAAAATAATTAGACATTTGCAAACAGAATAAAATGTAATTTATATATTATCAATGAAGTCTATCAATATTGTTTCATATTAACATTGGATGAAATTGCGACATGTACAAGAGCCTCTATCAAGCAATAACAAGTCTACTCACAACTTGAGCATTAATGATAATGATGTGGCCTATCATTGGAATGGATAGTGTGTCAATGTGGCCTTGCTTAGCTAGACTCTATTACATTGTATAAAGTCTTGATCCATTTCCCTCCATAATTAAGTCGAAAATTGTGTAAGTATAAAGTAAACTATGGGTTATGGTAACAATCAATGTTTGGTTTTCTAAACTCCCATGATATTTGGTAGTGATTTAGCCATCTACATAGGGGGGTGAGGTCCTCCCAATGGGTCACACCTATAACTATATTGATCTTGAAAATAGCCACGACCCACCCCATATAATTTACCAGTCTCAAGGTAGATAACATGGAGGCCTAAGAAAAAATTTACCTATAAATTTCTAGGAAAATATAGTAGAACCACCTTATTATTATAGAGAGATTTGTCAAAAACCATAGTTCATCTAAGAATTAAATCTTCCATAAAATGCATGTCTATAAATACATGAAAATATGCTTCTTTTCCATAGAATGGTGTAAACAAATGCTAGAGTCAACAATTAAGCTCTTTAGTTCATGTTTTCAAACATGTAAATCTATCACATCATTTTTATTGAGCCTCATCATATAATATAGATCATCATAGCTCTATATTCAAAAATATATTTTATGGTTCTTTTGTAAGTATTTGCTTCTTCTAGAAGAAACAACTAGGTTTCTTGATAATTTAATAATAATTGTCATTTTATTGATTTTATCTCTACTTGTTGGTCAGGAGTTAGAGTTAGGTACTTCTTTAGTAGGGGATGTTAAAGGTGATGATAGGTTTTCATTCTATTAATTTTTAGACTCCATGTTAATATAATGTATATGCTTCATTTAAAAAAGGATAATAGATATGTATTTCATTTCTTGGTTTCTAAAATTTCTAAAGTTTAAATCTAACTCATATCAATAGTAAAACTAATAAAGGTTGATGATGGAATTTCTCTTATCCTTGTCTTGGTCAAGTGTACTCTTTGTCCTAAAAACATGTCTTTTCCTCCTAAAAAAGAAATAAAACTCTTAGAAATGAAATAGAAGTCATATCATTTATTTTTATTGACAAATCCACAATATGGATATCTTTATTTAAAGTTTGATTTAATAGTCTAATTAGTAAGTTACATGGTAGTGAAAGTGGTCCATAGGTAGTTAAACTAAAAGGTTTCTCACACTTTTAGAAAGAAGATTCATATTCTTGTGTCCATGTTCCTATCACCTGATTGCGACTTTTCAATTTATCACCTTAGTGCTAGGACAAATATAATATTGTCTAAGACACAAAAGTAGATCGTATTAGGCTCTGGAGACTTTATGTGAGAAAGTTCAAATATCATTTAGAGTATAAGCCACACATTATGTTCTATAATGACCCAACTCAATTAAAATATCCATATCCATACACACACACACACACACACACACATAGATTTTCATTTCTTATGGAGAATGAAGTTTTGTAGAAGGATGGACACACTAACTTTGGTTATTTTAAAAGGATAAAAAATAATCTTTAAAGGGAAAGTTTCATGGTTAAAATTTTAATGATCGATAAAGAAGCATAACTTTCATCAAAATTCATATTGAGTTTTAAAAAAATAAAAGATAAAAAAATTCTAAACCTATTAATACAATTATTATATACATTTGTTTCATCCTAAAAGGTGTGACACCCCATGAATACTTTATGTATTTTTGTTGTTGTTTTAATCTTTACTTTTCACATTTATTGTTTCTTTTTTGAACTTAATAAAATGTGTCTAGAGGAAGATTAATGATGAGTGACTCCATAATGATTTGAAAAAAGTTGTGTTATAAAAGAAATTTTTAAAATACTATAACTAATAAAAAAAAAATATTTCGAGATAGTTAGGTTAGTTGGAAAATCTTTTCTTTCCTAGAAAAATGATGGTTCCAAGGAAGGAAGATCTTTTCGGAAGGAAAGTGTCCTAGGAGCGAGAGAGATACCAAAATAAAAATGAAAGCCTAACATAGGAAATTGTGTAGGTGAGCAGGATGCTTCAAAGTCAAATATTTCTTCAGTTGGACTTTGAGCGAGTGAATCCCTCCCTTAAAAAAAATATGTTGAGTTAAGACTCTGAACTGGACCAAGTGGTATTGAGGGTTGGAAGCTACATAACTCAGGGCTTCCTCCTACACTATCTAGATGAGTGGAACCTATGGGGGAGAATCGATGTTATTTCCAGCTTCACGGTCAAGTGGAGAGACATCCCGATTAATTTTGCATTATAGACTCAAGAAAAACTTGAAAAATGTTGTAATGAAACAAATTGCCTGAAAAATACCCAAAATGCATATGCTCTGGTGTTTTCAAACAAAAAAGAAGGAAAAAAATATTGATCATTTCACTTACTTCAAAAAACCTGCAAGTGAGTATAAAAAAAAGGGGAAAGGGTATAGGCAGCAGACCTGCGTTTGGAGAGTGCTATGGTCACCAACTCCTCTAACGCTCATGGCGAAGAACTATGACCTATAAGACATAACCTTGAGGAGTTTATTCAGGTGTTGTAGAACCCTAGAAGGAACACATCTTCAAGAAAACAAGGTGGAGAGGAAGGAGAGTAGGCCTTACTAGCTGCCATAAGGGTATTCTAGCAAAGAAACACATGTCTAGTTGGTTACCTTGTTGCATACTAGAAAAACAGTAATGCCAGATGAGGAAATGAGAGGAAGACTCGAAAAACTAGGCGAGGATGATTACCTTATTATTTTTCGCCTTCATCCTAGCCACTGGATCAAGTGACTAGTTGGATGGTGGATGTGTGTTAGGCAGTCAGGCCATAAATTAATTTACAATACAATGTATTTGGGATGTTGAAAGGATCGATCCCAAAAGCCATAAATCAATGTAATTGAAAACATATGATATAACCATGCTATCGAGCACATGTTAAGTCTTAGATCATAGTATATATATAAATATATATATGTTATCTGGTGTGGATAATTCTTAATCTGTGAAGATTATAATAATTTGCATGACCCATGTATAAGGTGTGCTATGAACCATATGTCATCTCTTTAATACATGTAAAGTACATGTGTAAGTAAATAAATAGTTAATTTTTTCTTAGGGTGATAAATGTTAAGAAAGGCCATGGATTCATATCTAAAAGAGGTAAAGCATTTACACTTCCATAAACATTTTTTAAAAGAAACTTAAAATTTCATTTCTTTTCAACGTATAGCTACCCAAAAGTGAGTCCTTGTCCCCAAAACATAGGGATCTCATATATAAATTTGGTTTTTCCGTCAACTCATTATTATTATTATTATTATTAAAGCTTAAAGAAAAAGAAGCATTGATTTTGATCCAAAAATAAAATAAAAAGGATTATTATTATTATTATTATTAATTATTATAAAATCAAAATATTTTCAGCTAGCCTCAAGGTCATGAGCCACGATAAAATGTCTCTCTCAAAATTTGGGAAAGCCAGGGGTGTGTAGCTCCCGAATCAAGCCAAAATTATGAGGAAGTACTCGTAGGATATTCCACGAGTGTTTCCTTAAAAAATAAATAAATAAAAACTTTTTAATTATGCAAATAGGCAATGTCTATTTGTCTTCCACAATTTAATTTAATTAATAGTAATTATTAGGCAGATGGTAGAGTTTTAACCTCCATTATTCACATAAGGATTAAGATTTACCTCTAAGTTAGTTATGCTTATTTAATTAATTTATCTAAAATTTATTAATTAAACGAAATGTCATATTACCATGTGTCATATTGGAATGTGGTAGTGATAAGCCATGGTATTGTAAGAAAGGCTATTTACAAGTTAAGAATCTCCATTATTAAGAGTATTACATGTTTATTGCAACCTATATATATTTAACTCATATATTAACTCATATATGAATCACCCCATAAAGTAACTTAACATAATACCATGTCACCTTTACTTGAAAAAGAAAGCCAATAAGCCTTTGTAAATTTAAAAAATATCGATACCAGCATACTACAATTCTTTCAAATTATATTTAAAATAATTTTTAAATAAAATTTACTTATAATTTAGTTTATTTATAATAATATTTTAAAAAATAAATAAGTAATTAATAAGTTAATATTGAAATTTAATATAAATATAAGTATATATATATATATATATTTAATATATATATTATATTATATATATTATATATATATAATTTATTAAAATATTCTATGTATTAATACTAAACCATAATTTTAATTTAAACTTTATATATTTGAAATTCATTTTCCAGCTGCTATTATTAATATTTCTTTTACATTGAAATTAGTGTAACAATTTCAAGTTTTAGTTTTCCATATTAGAAATTCATTTTCCTAATTGTCATTTTGTTTAGTTGAAATTCCTCATAACAATTTAAAATTTTGGCTTTTCAATCCATTGAAAATGTTTAATTCCCATCCCCAAATTTGTGAAAATTAAAATATAAAAATGACATATATAAAATTTAAATTCAAATAAAAAATTAAAAGAAAATTTTAATTTAATAAAGAAAAGAGTAAACACTAAAGAATAATTTGAAATAAAATATATAAAATTTAAATTTAATAAAATAAAAGACTAAAACATAAAGAACAAATAATTTCATTCGGGGAGTTATAAGAGAAATAAAATAAAAAAATGAAACATAAAGAACAAATCATTTGATTCTTAGAGTTATGAGAGAAATAAAATAAAAAAATGATTCTTGAGTATAATTTTTTGTAAGGAAAGGAACTTGAATATACATCGTATTTCTAAATGATAAGTGTGTAGTGTAGAATGCTAACTGCTGTATGGTAACGTGGGTCTTGGATGGCACCAATGGAAGGATATTTTAAGTGACTTTTTGTTTTTGGATTAAACGTCGTCATAACCCCGAATTTTCTTTTTAAAAGGAAACATTCTGTCTCCTGTATTCCCGGAGGTAACCTGGGGTTTTTATTACCGAACAATGTCAACAACAAAGAATGGGTAACCCGGAAAACAAACACAAAGAAATTATATCAGGAAGTCGATCCACCGTAGGAATCCTGAGCTAGGGTTTCAGGGTTGCAGAGCTTCCCTTCATAACCACACTGTTGCAAATGAGATAATTGTCGGCGGAACGAAGGTGGAGCTGTTCCTCTGAATGACCCACCTCCGTTGCAGTAATGGTTGGTGAGATCAACGGCGCTAGGGAAGACACGTAGCCTCCCTGTCCCGACAACGTTGCATACCTCAGCGGTGACAGCTGGGAGAGACTTCTGGAGATATGTATAGCGAGACTTATAGCAATAATAACGTGTAATGAACTATCCATCACAATGCAATTAATCAATTCCACCGGCTGTCATATTGATATGCTTTCGAAGGACGAACGATATGGTAGTACGGAATGATTTTTTTAGGAAATGTGGCATTAATTTATATTTGGTAAGCAATGATTTTTATATCGATCACTCAATTACCGAAAGTCGATAATAAGAAAAGCATATTACTAAAGTTGTTTTCTCAGGATGGAAGAGCAGCGCCACAGTTGATTTTCTTAGCGCATGGAATTCTCGTTTAATTGATATGCCACTATCAGCGTTTACTGATATCTCTGGTGTTAGATTTGGTTTTCGACATTGATTATGAGCATATTCGATTTCGCTGTAGAAGATGCCATGAATATGGTTGTCTGGTCAAATCATGCCCTATGAATGTTAATGTAGAAACAATAGATCTTCGGAAAAAGGAGGATGCCAGGAAGGAGGAATGACGAGTGGGGAAGATGATGAAGGGTTTACAGAAGTGTCTCATCAGAGAAAAATTAAAAAAGCACCGACTAAATAGAAATCACCCTCTACGGAATTAACTCATAAAATTGAGAATAAGTTCAAGATATTACAAGAAGAGGAAATGGAGGCGGAAGGTGATGATAGCAAAGAAGAAACAACACAGCCTATAAAGGTAGACAAAGGAGAAAATAAATCAAAAACAAGTATGGAACTTGAGAAGGAAGGGGAGAGAACAGAAAACCCTCAAGACTAGACCCAAATGGAGATCAACCCACAGAAGGACAAAGGAAGTGAAAAGGAACAAGTCATGAAGAGATTTCTACAAGAATGGAGGCATCTGGATGAAAGATTCATAGTAGAAGACCAAAAATAATTATACAAAAACGTGTTCCAAAGGTACAACGAAAAAAGAGGGGCAGTCACAATAAATCAGCCAAAACAGCTAGGATCGCAAGGAGGACAGAGCACATATGTGGGTACTACAGGGAAGGGAGGAAGAAAATGAGGAAGAAGACATATGAGCAAGACCATCCAAATGGTTGGCGAAATGTTGGTAAACTCAGGAAGAGTCGTACCTTTATTGGAGGCATTCCAACAACTCCTCAAGCTATTGAAATGATAATTACAACCTGGAATATTAGAGGGCTAAATAGTAGGAGGAAACGAAGATATCTAAAAGAGAGACTGAAGAAAGGTAAGCCTAACATAATGATAGTCCAAGAAATAAAGATCAGAGAACAGAAATTAAAAGATATTCTAAGCAAATTCAAGCCACATTATGAGATAATAGGTCACGATGCCGTAGGTAGTGCAGGGGGCCTGGCAATTCTCTAGAACCCAGAGGAGATTCAATTTGAACATTGGGTCAGTCTAGCTCGAATTCTTTCAGGAAAATTCTGGAATATTAGATCTAAGGAATGGGTCCTTCCCATTGGGGTATATGGTCCACATATACCGGGAGAACATAGGATATTCCTTAAGAACTTAGAAAAAATCCAAATCCTCTTCCCAGAAACTCCATGGATTGTTGGAGGGGACTTCAACATGATCACTTCTCTAATGGAGAAATGAGGAGGCATCAGAAGATCAAATTCGGATATGGAAGCCTTCGGAGAAATGGTTATAGAACAAAGATTGATCGACATACGAATGATAAATGGGATTCACACATGGAATAACAGAAGAGGAGGCACACACCAAATTGCCTCGAGACTGGATAGATTTCTAATATCAAAACAAATCATAAATCAGGACATATTCATTGAAGTAATGATAATTTTGGGAATGGGTTTTGACCATTGGCCGATTAAGCTGGAACTTGGCACTAAAACAAGCCCCAATAAATGTCCCTTCAGGTTTGAGGCCTTCTAGCTCAGAGACCAAAAGTTCATGATGAAAGTGGAAGAATGGTGGAAACAAATCCAACAAAGGGGAAGAAGCAGGATGCAGACCTTCCAATTAAAACTAAAGGAACTAAAAGAGAAAATTAAAAAATGGAATAAAGAGGAATTTGGAAACATCCTCAAATATCAGCAACTTTTCGACTATAAGATGAAGAAACTTTAGCAACAAATTATAATAGTAGGCAGAAGCGAGGAACTTGCTAGAGAGGAAGGGATTCTGATCGGCCAAATTGAAGAAAGAAGGAAACAAGAGGAGATTCTTTGGAGACAAAAATCACAAGTGAACTGGTTACGAGAAGGGGAGAGTAACACGAAGTTTTTCCATGAGGCAATGATCCAACAGAGACAGAGAAATAGAATCTTCTCTATAAAGAATGAAGAAGGACTTCGCTTAACTCAACATGAGGAAATGGAATAGACTCTCGTAAGTCATTTCAAAGACCTCCTTATGGAACCCCAAGAAGACAAAAGAGAGGCTACTGGGAGAATCTATAATGAGATACCAATCATGATTACCAGAGATCAAAACCTGGCTCTTATGAAGGTAGCAACTCTAGAAGAAGTGGAAAAGATCATGAAAGGGATGAAGAAGAATAAAGCTCCTGGACCAGATGGCTTCACGGTGGAATTTTACCAGGCGGGATGGCAATTCTTGGGAAAAAACATTCTGGGTGTGCTAGAAGAATCTTGAAGAAACCAGGAGGTATGTTTGGGCCTAAACTCAACTCTCCTGTTTCTTATTCCCAAAACTACTAAGGCTGAAGATCCCCAAGGTTTTAGACCCATTGCCCTTTGTAATATAATATATAAAATTATTGCAACCCTTATGGCCAAAAGACTTAAGCCAATCCTTTCCGGCATTATCTCCCCAGAAAAACTAGGTTTCATGGAAGGGTGTCAAATTCTTGATGGATTGGTAGCATCACAAGAAGTAGTGCATTCTTTGAAAACCAAAAAATAATCTAGAATGATGATCAAATTGGACCTCTCCAAGGCTTACGATTGTCTAAACCGGGCATACCTTAAATTGGTACTAGCGGCCTTCGATTTCTGCAATAGATGGATAGAATGGATCTTTGCCATGATCTCTACCACAAATTTTTCCATTCACCTGAATGGGTCACCAACTACAACCTTCAAGGCCTCTAGAGGACTGCAATAGGGGGATCCTCTATCGCCCTTCCTTTTCATCATTGCAGCGGAGGGGTTAGCAAGATATATCGAAAAGTAATTGCGGGAAAGGAAAATCAAAGGGCTGCAGATATGGGGGAATAACCTCTCGATCACACACCAACAATTTGTGGACAATATCATGTTGTTCTGCATAGTTTCTCTCGGAGAAGTAGAAGGAATGAAAGGGATCCTAGACCTCTTCATGGAATCTTCTGGTACTCAAGTAAATAAGGAGAAATCATGTGTATATTTCTTCAACACTGCAGGAAATGTCAAAACATATTTAAAAAGAGTATTGGGTTTCTGGTCAGGAGAATTGCCCACAAAATATCTTGGCACCCCATTAGTCTTGAATCCTCTAAAGATGGTGAATTGGCAACAAAACATTGAGAAACTTTCTAGTAGATTAGCCAATTGGTCCTTCAAAACCCTCAATATAACAGGAAGAGTAGTACTGGCCAAAGCAGTCTTGCAATCGATTCCAATCTACCAACTCTCGAAAATGGCTGTCCCCAAAGGTGCATGCCCCAAAATGGTGGAAATATTCAAAAAATTCATTTGGGGAGGAACGAAGCAGCAAAGAAAGTGGGCATTGATATACTGGAAGGGCCTGGCTATGAGTAAAGATGAAGCGGGATTGCGCTTGAGAGATCCATACTCTCTGAACCAAGTAATGGGGGCTAAGCTTTGGTGGAGATGGATGATGGGAGGGGGAGACCTATGGAAAAGAATCTGGACAAAAAAATATAGCGTGCCAACAACACCAGAGGAAATTTTAAGACTTGAGGAAACTCTGAAGGGCTCGACAATATGGAATCTGGCCAATCAAAACAGAGATGTAGTTTCCAGGCGTTCGTTCTAGGAAATTAGGAACGGAAATTCAACCAAATTCTGGGAAGAAGCTTGGAAACAAAGGCAGAAACTAAATGATGTTCAGGCTCTAAGGGACACATGCCAGAAGGCAAAAGAGGAAGGTTTGAACTATGTCAGAGAGTTCTGGAATGAAGACCACCAAGAGGAATCCTGGAGAACTTGGAAAAATCCGGAAGAATGGGATAGGCAAATTGATATGACACAAAGGGAGCTGTACATAATAGAAATGAAGACAAGGAAAATAGCTATTATAACAGGTCCAGACATACTAAGATGTGATCATTCAATGTAGGGAAACTTCAAGATCAAAGACGCATACAATCTCATCATGCAACAAGAATAAGATGACATGTCACCCCTATGGAAACAAATATGGAAGGGTAATTGGTCGGCAAAAGTGACTCACTTCCTATGGTTGGTTGGTAAATTCCACATTCTGACTTGGGATCAACTCCAAAAACATGGAATTCAAGGTCCTCCCAGGTGTTATCTCTGTAAACAGGATCAGGAAACACAGGGACACCTCTTGAACTCTTGTCGAGCTGCCCAACAGCAATGGGAAGAAATAAGGAGAATCTTTGGAAGGACAATGTTAGGCCCCTATACTACTAGTGTAACCCCTTATTATTATTAGTACAAACCTCTTATTATATTGATGTACCCATGTAGTGCCCATATTGTTACTATTGTGCCCCATAGAAGCCCACTATTGTTATTATTGTGCCCTTACATTATTATTGTTATGTAGGCTTTGATTATATAATGACCCTTAGACTCCTATATATAGAAAGGAGGTCTTTTCATTTGTATCATCAAAGAAATTTTCATTATCATGGATGAAAAGGATGGTTTCCCCCTCAAAGAGGCTGAATTCTAAGGCGTTGATCTATCTTTTCTATCTTTTCTTGAGCTGGTTTCATAACATTTGGTATCAAAGCTTTGGATTCTAGGGTTTCGCTGCTCCAAACAGGTCATCGTGGCATTTTCGCTATAAAACTTTTTCTGCAATGTTTCAGAAATTGCAAAAAACACCCATTTGAGATGACATCGCGTTAAATCTTGGGTCCAAATTTCAAAGCATTTTGCGCTATATTTGCGGAGATATGGTCTGAGGAAGTTGGGGTTTCTGTGGACTCCTGAATTACATTCCAAACAGGTGACCTAGGGAACCTCATCATAACTTTTTCTCTGAGAATTGGATTGAAATTTTGTAAGAAGGTGCAAAAAGAGGATAGACTGTAGTTTCTTCTATATATTTTTTAGAGCTAAGGGTCGAAACAGTGACTCATGGTACGTCGTACAAGTTCGCTCTACTGAACTAGTCTATAATCAGGTCACTGTGGGAGATTTGGCATAACTTTTCATTGGAGAATCCAATTGGGGTTAGACTGGTGGCATTGGAAATATGACACAGTGGGCTACTACAGGTCACAATTTCAAAACTTAAAGATCTGAAAGTACAGAGTTACAATCATTTCAAGATCAAGCTCCTAAAATCAAGAAAAAACAAGATGAGGAAGTTTGATGGGAAGGATCCGGTAAATTGGATACTTCAGATGGAGCAATATTT
>APFE031694883.1:106710-119608 GCA_000404065.3 Pinus taeda | reverse complement strand
AGGGCCACATTTCATCCAATTTTCATACTGGACCCAATAACCACATTGAAGCTCATAATCAAACAACCTTCTGAATCACCCAATCACTAGATCAATACATATACAATAAGAGTCATCAATCAAATCTAGTTCATCAGATCACATAAAGATATAATCAATCACTTCTCAGACGGCTATCATAAGATCATAATACCAGAAACTAGACATCACTTCAACACCTAGAATACAGCAAGGATAAACATGGATTTCAAGAGAAGTAAGCAGCTTGCTCAATTGCTTGCCTGCTTACGTAAGCACCCTGCTCAACTTCTTGCCTGCTTACAGTACTCACCCTACTCAACTGCTTGCCTGCTTACAGTACGCACCCTGCTCAACTGCTCGCCTGCTTACGTACGCACCCTGCTCAACTGCTAGCCTGCATACCTCGCTCTGAGTCCATTGAACTACCTGCAGTCCTCCGCACCTGAAACCCTTCTGTGCCTGCGTACGGGCGCACGTGCAACCCTTCTGTACCTGCGTACCGGCGCACCTGAAACCCTTCTGTGCCTGCGTACGGGCGCACCTGAAACACTTTGTTCCTGCGTATGTACGCACTTTTCTCTCACTGTACCTGTGTACCTTCGGGCATAGATGATTTCAAGACTTCAGAAAGAACCCAGACAATCAAATCTACAGATCTGAACATGCGCCGAAGAGATCTTAGTCCATCAGTAGATTCGCCTTATTTATATCTAGACCAGATCTTGCCCTCATAAGATATTCAACCAAAAACATGCTTAAGCCAAATGATCTCCTTTGCTTTATATAGTAAAGCTCTTCCTTAAATCATGGATTAATACCACGGGCCGACACCATAATAACACAAAACCGTCAGCTAAAAACCAAGTGTAAAACATAAGAAACCCCACGTGTGCTTTTCTTTGCCTTGAAATGTGTGCACTGGGGGTACGCACCTCCTGAACGGGATAACTGCGGGTATGTACGCACTTTATGTAACACCAACCTGCCTGTACGCACCTTATGTAAGGTGTACCTGCGTACCCCTTATTTTCTTCAATATTTGATAGCTGATCATCAATCTCTGCTGCTGACTTGAAGTACTGTGATCTATCACCTGAATGGGTTGCCATCAAGGACAACACTTTAGCCATAATGCCAACACCTAATCAGTCTGTATGGTATAGATTGCTTTGTTCTCATAAACCACTTGTCACCTAGTCACTTTTTATGGAGAAAATTATAGAAAATTATGAATATACAAAGAGAAACACCTTCTTTAGGCAATTGATAAATATCAAACAAAAAGGTTCAATGGTGGAGCACATTGAAGACTTCAAAAAATTGAATATTAGGGTAACCAGTATTCCAGAGGAGCATAGGATTGATGTCTTCATAGGGACTTTAAAAAATAATATCCAACATGAGGTTTTCCTTTGGGAACTTGATTCATTGGAGAAGGAATTCAATGTGGAAAGAAACATTGAAAGAAAAATATGGCAACAAGGAAGTCTACCCCCCACAATTATAAAGATGGAAGTTTTGTTGCTCCTAGTATTCCACAACCTACAAGGTTGACACCACAACAATTGAGGAAAAAAGAGAAAGAGGGCTTTGTTGTAGTTGTGATAGAAAATACACTAAAGGTAATAAGTGTGCTGAGAATAAATTATTATACATATATTTTGAAGAGGAGGAAGAAAAGGAACAAGAAACATCAAAAGAGGATGATGTACACTAGGAACCAACCCTAGAGAAAGAAGAAATGAATCCGGTCATATCTTGTAATGCATTGGCAGGAATTACCACTCCTCAAACTCTTAATATAGAAGGATATATCAAGAAGAAAAAGGTAATAGTGTTGATATATTCGGGTAGTATCCATAAATTTATTCATTGTAAGATAGCCAAGGAATTGAATTGCTTCCTATATACAACACCAAAGTGTTAAGTGATGGTTGCAAATGGAGGAACTATAAATTTCTCGGGAAAGTGACATAATATCAAGCTAACCATGGGGGAATATGTATTTAATAGTCCAATGCTTTCCATTCCAATGGGTGGTGCTGATGTTGTATTAGGAGTCCAATGGTTACAATCTTTGGGGACAATAGCTTTCAATTTTCAAGAACTTTTCTTGAAATTTTTTTGGGAAGGAAAGGAAGTTGAATTAAGGGGTATCCAAGGAAACCATGAAATATAATTAGATCTAATGGCATGACAAATGTTTTGAAGAAAGAAAAACGGGGAGTAATTGCACAATTATGCTCACTAGAGGTTCAAACATCAAAATCATCTATTTCTCCAAATCTCCAAAAAGTATTGGACAATCATTTAAAGGTGTTTGAGACTCCCAAATGCCTCCCACTTATTCGTGATCATGATTATGCTATTCATTTGATTCTAGGAAGTGTTCCTCCAAAAATCAGGCCTTCCATATATCCTTATTCCCAAATGGGTGAAATTGAATGTATGGTTGCAGAAATTCCAGAGGCTGGTATAATTCAACCTAGCCAAATTTATTTCTCTTCCCTAGTAGTATTGCTGCACAAGAATGATGGATCATGGAGTATGTGTCTAGATTATAGGGAGCTCCACAAGCTCATTATTAAAGATAAATTTCCCATTCTTTTCATTGATGAATGGTTGGGTGAATTACATGGAGGAATTTACTTCACCAAGATGGATATTTTTTTAGGATATCATCAAATTAGAATGAATACTGAAGACATTCCAAAAAAAACATTAAAAAATCATGGGGTTAATTATGAATTTTGGCCATGCCTTTTGGCCTTATTAATGCACCTTCCACATTTCAAGGTTTGATTAATTCCATTTTCAAACCCTTCCTTATAAATTTTATGTTAGTATTTTTTGATGATATACTAATCTACAACAAGTCTTGTAAGGATCATGTTCAACTTGTTGACAAGGTGTTCAAACTATTGGAGGAGAAACAATTATATCAAAAAACCTCCAAATGTTTCTTTGGAGTCAAGAGGTGGAATATTTGGGTCATATTGTATTTCATGAGGGTGTCAAGGTAGAGCCTAAAAAAATTAAATCCATTATGGAATGGAAAATCCCCAAAACCATAAGGCATCTTCGAGGATTTCTTGGGTTAACAGGGTATTATCACAAGTTTGCTAAGAATTATGGGAGAATAATGGAACCTCTAACATCATTACTGAAGAAAGATGCATTTTCTTGGACTCCAGAAGCAACTAAGGCCTTTGAGCATCTTCAATAGGCAATGTGTCAAACACTGGTGTTACCTACGCCAGACATCATAAAAACCTTTATTGTGGAATGTGATGCCTCAGGAAATGGAACCGGTGTTGTTTTAATGCAAGAAGGAAGACCCATTGCTTTTGAAAGTCATCCAATCAAAGGAAAGTATTTACACAATCCTATTTATGAGAAGGAAATGTTGGAAATATTACATGCACTAAAGAAATGGTGATCTTACATAATGGGAAGACACTTAAAGATAAAAATAGATCATGATAGTATTAAATACCTTTTGGAACAAAGATTATCTTTAGAAGAGCAGCAAAAAAGGGTGAGAAAGATGTTGGGTTATGACTTTGAAATCATCTACAAAAAGGGAAACAAAATGTTGTCGCAAATGCACTCTCAAGAAAGGATGAGGATGTGGAAGCATTGCTTTGTTCCATTTCTATTATCCAACCAGAGTGGATAACCGAAGCAAGGGATGAATGGAAGAATGATGAAGAGATGTGGACACTCATTCAAAAGTTGCAAAAAGATCCTAGTACATTTGATACATTTAG
Organism: Pinus taeda; assembly: GCA_000404065.3. NCBI lineage: Eukaryota > Viridiplantae > Streptophyta > Pinopsida > Pinales > Pinaceae > Pinus > Pinus taeda. The sequence goes on along the minus strand of APFE031694883.1, from coordinate 115,817 downwards.
CTGGAAAAATGATTCATTATAGTACAAATATCACTTATGCCTTTGTAAGAATTCCCAACTCAAACAAAATATTATTTTGGAATTGCACACCTCTCCCTTAAGAGGGCACTCAAAACTTTTAAAAACTTACCATAGGGTCAAGAAGGAATTTTTTTGGGATGGCCTTAAATATGATATTCAGAAGTTTGTGGCAGTATGTTTGGTTTTCCAACAAAATAAAGTTGATACAATTAAGACCCTGGGTCTGTTACAACCTTTAGTCATTCCAAGTCAACCTTGGGAGGAGGTATCAATGGATTTTATTACAAGTTTACCCAAGTATGAAGGAAAGAGTTTCATCATGGTGGTAATTGATATAATTACCAAGTATGCACACTTTTGTGCATTATCTCGTCCTTTTAAAGTCAGTACAGTTGCTACTACATTTGTGGAAACAATTTAAAAGCTTCGTGGAAACCCAAAGATTATAGTAAGTAACATAGATTCCATTTTCATTGGAAATTTTCGGACGGAATTATTTCCTTGTCTTGCTACTCAATTAGCTCATAACCCATCTTATCGTCCTCAATCTAATGGGAAAACTGAAATAGCGAGAAAATGTTTGTAAGGATATCTTTGTTTATTTGTATCTGATAAGGTTACCTCTAGCTGAATGTGTTGTAACACTTACTTCTATACTGCAACAAAAATGATCCCATTTTATGGCACTTTATGGATATCATCCACCATCCATCACATCATCTTTAAGAGAAAATTCTAAGGCTCAAGCAGTGGAATATCACATAGAGAATCAACAACAAGTTCTCCAAATCTTAAAGTATAACCTCACTCTAGTGCATAATCGAACGAAACAACAGGAAAATCAGCGTCGCACTGAAAGATGTTTTGATTTAGGTGACTGGGTATTTTTATGACTACAACCATACAAACAAATTTCCCTCAAGAAATCTAAGAAGGATAATAAATTATTACCTAGGTACTATGGTTCTTACATGGTGTTGCAAAAGATTGGTACTATGGCATACAAATTGGAGTTTCCTACATCTTCCCAAGTACACCTAGTTTTCCATGTTTCATGCTTAAAGAAGGTTATCGATGACAAGATTCTGGTTCAAACAATGTTTCCAAAACTTGACGAAGAAGGAAAAATCATATTTGAGCCTGAAGTAGTCATAGAAACAAGAACTCTACAGCTATGGAATCCATCAATTTCGGAGTATCTCATTAAGTGGAAGAACTTACCCGCTGAAGATTCCACATGGGAGAATTCCCAAGCATTGAGTACAACGCTTTTTTGAAGGGGAGGGGCACGTTAGGTCATTATAATACTAGTGTAGCCCCCCTTATTGTTATTGTTGTGCCCATGTAGCCCCTATATTGTTATTGTTGTACCCCATAGAAGCCCACTATTTTTATTGTTGTGCCCTTACATTATTATTTTTATGTAGGCTCTGATTATATTATGACCCTTTAGACTCTTATATATACAAAGGAGGTATTTTCATTTGTATTATCCAAGAATTGTTCATTTATGTTAGGTAAAGGAGGTTTCCCCCATGAAGAGGATAATTTTTAAGTTGTTGATCTATATTTTCTTCTATTTTGTGAGTTGGTTACATAACCGATGGAGCTTTAGATGTTTTGGATATCCTAACCTGATCATATTGGGTGGAGACACTCTATGCTCCGGACTCCTAGATGCTAGGTGGAGATGTTGTGGACTCTAGATTCTTGTGTAAACATGCATATGATTAGAGTTGCTATCCCTTCACAGGATTTGAAATTGGCTAGGGGGTGGTTAACTACAAGAAAGAAGAACAATGCAATTGGCCCATGATTAGGAGGAGACTTGAAGTCCTACTCTTAGATTGTAGTTGATTTCTTCATAAGATGAGTTGTTTACTTATGTCTTTGTACATGTTGATGATATGTGAATGATTAATGTTATTATATAGCATGTTCTCTTAATGAGATGTGTGTATTCATGTATGTCTTGATGAAATGTGTGCTTGTTAATCTCATGGTACCCAAACTTTAGGATCTTAACATGATTGTTATACTCTTGGAAAATTTATATTACTTGTTAATTTGTTGTAATGTTGTTGTGGTAATTGGAATTCCATGGTCTATCTTTTATATTTTAGACAAGAGTCTCCATGTTAGGAGGTTTCCATTTAAAGTGATGTGTAAGTATGTTATATGGCTACGAAGCTTGCAGGGTTCACATGTTAGAAATTCCCTTACTCATGGTATAGTAATGATAATTCATATTTGGCTACATTATAAAATAGTTGTACTGTTGTGGCTGAGCCCATGGTGTGTCAATGTCATGATATTGGTTGTGTAAATTACTAGACAATAAGCATGATTAAGCTCTTATGAACTTATGCATTCATTGTTTATCCATTGCTTAGATGTGTCTTGAAAACATAAGGAACTGAGCATTGCATTAAGGCATGGTCATGATGGAACTAGGCCCTTGGATAACCCTGGCTAAATCCCTAAAAGGATTGTAGAAAACCTGGAAGTATTTTTTATGGTTATGGCAGGTAATCTTTAGGGGCTATTGTGCAATTAATTTGGAATCGAATTTGGGACGGATGTGCAAACATGTTCTAGTTATGCAATGTATTGCTACAACATGGCGAGATAGGTCAGGATTGAACTTGGGTTAGACTAGAGCGGGGCCTATACCAATGTTTCTAACACTATAGAGTAGGATGGGACCTGCACTTTATTAAACTATTAATTTCAATTTAGAATTTCAAGAGTCCTCAAGTTCACGATGTGTGAAGTGCATAAAGTTAGTTTAGGACTTAGATGTGGGACAAGGGCCAAACTAGTCTAAGAGTCTGGGAGTTTAGGGTTTGGAGTATGTGGTAGTGTGGAGTTGGTTTGGGGCTTGGATGTGGGCTAGTGGTTGAGCTAGTACAAGGGTCTAGGAGTTTAAGTAGTATGGTGTGCAACCTTTGTTACTACGTTTGAAATCCAAACCATCGAACAAACACACATCAAGGAATCTCATTGATATGACGTGGCTAGGGTATATGAATGACACGTGGATGTTATGTGGTAGGTCTTGTCTACATCGAAAGGATCTACTAGAAAAAATTAAAGAGGGCATAAATTGAGATCTAGTTATCAAATTCTGATGAAATTTATATCATAGGAAAGCTCTTGACAAGATGAGTGTGACAGGGAATCCTAAGGCTAAATATGCTAATTTTGGGGAAAGGAAGAAATTTTTTAACCCCATTTCCATGATAATACAATGGAGGTTGGGTTAAATGAAAGTAACACCTTCCACCTGGCCTAGTATAGCCAAGGGGCTGGGAGGTAGTGTTATAAATAGTTATCATAAGTGTGTTGGATATACCTATTGGTGCACTATCTTTAATGCATGATAATAAATCAAACGCACAAATAGGTAAATCACGTAAATAAAAGAACGATAATTTTAAAATTATCATTGGTTGAAAACTTTGGCAATGGCACTATCAATGGTGTAGTTGAATAAATATAAAGCACTGGATGTGTTAGTGTACTTGTAAAATTTTAATGCAATGTGTTTGGTATATTTACTAAATGTTGGAACACTAATTAGTTTAACACATTTTTTATGCAAAAGAATTTAAGTCCAATATTTAATAAAATATTATAAATGGTAATTTGGTATAGATTTTTAATATTTTACCTTAGAAATATATTTTCCTTAATGTGGTTTGTATGTGAATCAGGGATAACAATAGTAGTAGTAGGTTATCCCATATACCTTCATACATCCATGGAAGGCCTTATAGAAGGAGAAGGGATATGTTTCTTCATCCTATTACACTTCAAAATCATATACTTTTGAGGGTTATTGACTTCAAGTTTTATGAGAACGCTAGCTTCCTCAAGGGAAATGTGGACTTATCGATACAATTGGTGTGTTGTTAGAATTATGGTAGGTAGGTATTAAAAGTTGGTTTGGATGTTTTTTATTTTATAATAGGATATATAAGAGGGGAAGGATTTTATCCATTTTCCCAATTTGACACTTAGATTTGTAGCAAGAGCCCATTGGCATATATGTACAAATATGCCATTGTGAACACTATTGAGCCTAGTGAATTCCATGTTTCTCGGGGCTAGTTGAGTTTATAGTTTTTGGAGTAAAGGAGATGTTTTCCCTTTTATATTTGGCTAGTGAACAATATGAAAGATCACATAATGCATGAACAACTTTTTTTGCATCATTGGAGCCATATTTATCCATGTGGAGCCATATTTAGAGGAAATTTCCTAGAACAACTCCCTCATTCATTAGCAACAAGCATTTTTCATGGCTTAAAGAGAGGTTCATCTCCCCACACCTTTACAATACCTGCTAATGTTGGAGAGAGCTTCTTTAAAGTCATTGCCATAGGGTGTGAATTCATCCATATAAATTTCTATTGAATCCTGTACAAGATCAAAAAAGATGCTAAGCACAACCCCTTAGAAAGTAGCAGGGGCATTACATAAGCTAAATGGGAGGACCTTATAAGAAAAAGTCTCCCATGGAAAAGTGAAAGTGGTATTATCTTAATATTTAGGACTAATTTGGATCTGATTATATTCACTAAACCCATCCAAGTATGAAAATAACTTTCCCAACAAGTAAAGCAAGGACCTGGTCAATGAAGGGCAAGGGAAAATGATATTTCCTTGTGGCTTTATTAATTTCCCTGTAATCGACACAGATTCTTCATTTTCCATTATTTTTCAAAATAATAACCAAAGGAGATATCCATTCACTATCTGAAATTAGATAGATGAATCATGCATCATGGATTATTCTTTAACAATGCCATTTAAAGTAGGATTCATTCACCTTTGTGATTGGCCAATGGGCTTGTGATCATGTTTTATGTATATGTTATGGGTGCGTACAAATGGATTTATACCCTTCATACCTTTTTAATCCCATGCAAATGCCCTAATGTGTTGCATGAAGATATTGATCAATTGTTCCTCTTAATCACTTGAAAATGAGGAACTAAAATTGCTCTTGATCACTTGAAAATGAGGAGCTAATTTTTAACATTTTTGAGGGGTTGATTTCCACCATTTTTGTGTTATTCTAATTAGAATCAATAACCAATAATTCTACATATAGATTGTTCCTAGAACAGTTATATTTTCCGGGAGATAACTCCTCTTTTAGTCCATCAATATTCATAGTAGTGTGATATTGATGTTGCATAAAACTATCAATTAAGTCATCTTCATCAACTTGCTTGTTATTGGGGGTTGTTTCTATGGTACACATATGATAGGTTGATGAAGGGTTAGAATCCTCTTCTTCTTATTCTACCCATGTGGGAAAATCAACTTCATCAAGAGGTTGAATTGGGGGATATAGTACAAGCTATTTTCAAGGTTGCCCATTAGTAATTGTCACGTTTTTGTTGAGAAACCTAGGGAAACTAAGTTAGGGAAAATTAAATTTGATATTTTTATAGTTGCTTGTGACATGAATTTAGTTTATTTTTATCCTTGTTTATTATTATGTTATTTTATCATCGAACACCTACAAAAAACAAATATCATCAATGACAAATGGACATTAGATGTAGGCAATCAGTGAGGGAGAAAATCCTATGAAGGGGAAAACCAAGTCAAACTATTCCACTATTCAAATCAGATTGAGACAACCAAGACCCTATTGACCAAAACATATATTCTATCCATCCACCAAGTCGAATTCCATGTAATAAGCGCCTTCCTTTAATTCAACATAAGTATGTTCCTCTGGGAATTTTGATATGTTCTGCACTTCTAAGGTCTATACCTTCAACCCTATAAAAATTCCCACATGTGACAAAATATTGTATCCCAAGGATCTCTTTCTTATTTATGATAATACTTTCTTTGTGATGAAAAATGACTTCTTTCTTAGACACCTTCATACTTGTTATTGCAGATTGACTTCATGAATTCAAATACTTCGAAAATAGGTTGAGTAGCATGGTTATATATAAATGGTTTTGTCTACATTATAAGGCCAACTTGATAGAGTGTTTGAGGTTGACTTGTTAAGTGAGGAAGTTGACTTGGTGGACGACAGATAGAACCAAAAAAAAAAAAAATCTTGACTTTAAGGAGCCCAAGAAGGGTCTCGTACAAAAATTACTTTGACTTTGACTCAACAAAAAACCTAGAAGCCTACAATGGAGTCTTGACCTGTTGAAAATTGACCCAAGCATGAAACCCATGTTTTAATAAGTCAATAAAATTAATTTTTCCTTCCTTTTGACAAACATATTACATCATGACTCAAATACAATTATGAAGGCCAACACTAGTTTCATTCTTCAACACTTCCTCTAAACTAGGGAGGTATTCATAATTACATATATACATATGTACATGGAAGATCTCAAAATTATATGATCTATGAAGAGTCACAACACACACAATGCTACAGATTAGATATTTCACTAGGGTATCTAATGAAGTTGGACTAAGGTGTGATTAGAGCGTTAGCCACTCTAGGTACTATCAAACTTTAGCTCTAACATGAACCTAGGGATCTAGGTGTGTATCCAAGTTTGGAGCTCCAAGACCAACGCCGCCCTCCCTACTTCATGATCTAGGCATCATCATAAGCCCTACTAGATGTCCTCCCAAGTGTCTTGTCACCCCAAAAGGCTTCATTTCTCCCTATAAACTAAATCAGATATATCCACCAATCCAGGCATGCTTAAAAAATGTTCAACCTTCTTATCGAGAGATCTTGCACAATCACAACCCTAGTCAAAAATAAACTTTCAATATATGTGTGTGTGTGTGTGTGTGTGTTTAGAAAAAAACCTTCTCAGTCTTCAATCATTTTGATGCTACTCAAATCATACTCATATTATCCAAACACATTTTGTTGGAAGCTCACTTCTTCAATAGCAACACCAAACTGTTGATGGTGCTGGAAATTCATCAACCAAGGAGGTCTCCGCTATGTGAAGTCTCAATTAGACCTCACACCATTTGGAATATGAGCCCCATCCGAGGTATCATCTCAACTGCCATATATTCTTACAATTTTTCCTTGGCTCTAACTGTTAGCAAGAGAGAGGAGTGCAAATGTGCTTTCGAAAAGCAAAGGGATTTGTCTGATGAGTGTTCGTTCATATGTGTGTCAAAGTTATTTTACTGTGGAGGGGGAAGAGGAGTGAGACTCTAAGAGTGAGGTAATAGTACCACCCTAGTAGAGACACACATAAACAAGAAGAATTCATTCAACATCCAGTGGAATAGCCCACAAATATGCAACGCTCATTGCAACCATTACAACAAGAAAGATATGTCTAATATCCAGTAGAATAGTCCATGAGAATGTGACAACGATAATTACCATTATAAACACGTCCTCAATATGATAAGTACCAAAATAACTGAAATATTTTAACTATTTTAGCATAGATGAAAGAAAACATGCATTACAAATATTAACATAACAGTATTACAAATATTCATAATCCATGCATAAATAACGTGTTGGTCATAAGTCCAACAACTATCATAGTGTGTCCATTTTAGATCCAACACCCTCCAGCCGCAAATTAATCTCTAGGTTCTCTCTTGTTTGCATTCTCCCTCCTCCTCCAATCACAAAAGACCAAAACCCTCCTTATAAAATAACAAAAGGCTAAAAACCTAAGAAGAATCCCCTTCTCCATCTCCTCTCGCCTCATGCCTCCCCCTAATTGAATTCCAACTACCAACCTTCATTGTCACCCACTTTTACCAACCTTATAACTTCTCTCCCCTCCTCCTATCCCCCAATGTCTTATTAAGAAATAATTTCAATGAGACAATTAGTTAGATTGAGGGAAATTAAATAATAAATAAAATATAAAATTATGATATTAAACCCTCAAATAAATTTGAGGAGACAACTTATCACGCTGAGGGATGATAAATAATAAAATAATAATGTTGAGTCATATAAATCTTATAGATTCACAAGAAGCTAATCAATTTAATATTAATAAGCATGTTTAAATATAACTAATAATTATAAGCCAAGATTTTAAGGTTAATTAGAAACTAATCAAGATTAAGTATTGATCAAGCTTAAGGTTAACCATAAGTTTAATCATTAATCAAGCTTAACCATTTATTTAATCATCTAACATATTAAACTCTAGAATACTAGTGCATTCGTACAAGGTGTAAATATGTAGCTAGTATACACATAACTTGTACTCAAGCACAAAAATTCAATCACTCGGTAGGTAAGCTAATAAAATAATGTAAGATAATAGGATCAAGTAGGGCATTACTTACACCCCTCTATCAAAACATATTGACTCGAAGTTGGAGTCATAAGGATATAAGTAGTTAGGATATAGTATGACAATAAGTAGCAAAAAAGAAAGAGAGATACAGTAGTCAAATTAAGTATATCAAGCAAGGATGCCACTTCCCATCTAGAGTTTCTAGCTAATCAACCCTATCCATACTCCACTGCAATTTACTATAGCATTAACTATACCGATCTAACTACTGATAAAACCAAAATGGCGAAAATTTTTAGTTAAGTGACGTCTTAGGGTCAAGTGATCTAGTGAAATCAATTGCAATTGAAATTCTAAATTTATTGACCTTCATATGCTATAATAAAGTGAATGTTTTGTAAAGCATTATAATAGAATATTGTTTTTCTTTGATAAAATAAAGTTTCTTTAAAAAACTTCTTCTCTTATCTTTCATACTTTTAATAAGTTATGGTTTCAAATATAGTTGTAATTTTAATCGATAATAAGTATAATTGTGATTTTAATCAATTTATTATATAGAATTTTCAATAGTTAAAAATGGGAATGATAATGTAAATATTTTTCTACAAATTTTTCAAACTTAAATGTTCAATTTAAATTTGTTACATTTTGTATTTGCAATGCTACTTAAAAACTATACTACAACATATAATTTCATGACTTTTGAATGTTCAATTTAAATTTGTTACATTTTGTATTTGAAATGCTATTAAAAAACTACTCTCTTTCTTTTCTTTTCTTTTCTTTTCTTTTCTTTTCTTTTTCTTTTTCTTTTTCTTTTTTCTTTTTTTTTTTTTCTTTTTT
>APFE031694883.1:90197-104807 GCA_000404065.3 Pinus taeda | reverse complement strand
AAATATTGATAGTATTATATAAGATATATAAAGGTAAAAATATATTACATCATGTATAGCTTGTAAAATAGATCAGATCAAAATCTGAACAATATCAATTCCAAAAAAGTCGGTTGGCCAAAATATATCCCCAGAGTAGACGAATAAACAACAGGATGCTTGTGAGAGAGACAAAACAACCTAGATAGATAGAAAGATGGCGAAAATGCAAATCCAACATTATCCAGTGGAGCAAAAAGGATCATTTCAACCACCAGGGAGGATAACAGCGGCCTATGCATTTAAAAATCAAAATACAGTAAGCACTAAAGACATACCTGGGAATCTACAAAGAAAATTTGAGGTTATGTACCAGGGAGAGAGAATTCCTGAATGGGGAAAGTTTCCGCTCCAAAAATTACATCCATATTCCAGAAACCCTTTTGTGAGAGTAGGCCTTTCTTGGATAATATATCAACTTGGGAATTTTGAACTCTATAGATATGCTGAATTGAGTAGCCTTCCATCCTCCCCCATAGAGACATGATTCTATGCATCTAACCAACAAGATGTTGTTTTTTGATATGATTCTTCCCTGAAACATGTTCAATAATAATTTTGGAGTCTCCGCAAATCAAAAAGCACTGAATGTTTAGAAAGTAGTTGATAGTAAGAAGTCCTGTCAATACCATAACCTCTGCTTTATTATTAATAACCTATGATTTCAAAATACATTAAATAAATAAATAAAATGCACTTAATTTTTTTTATTAAATTAAATCACAAATAAATTAGACCTATTTAAAATAACATAGAACAATACTTTCCTACATTACTTAAACATTTTTACAGTTAAACTTATTTAATAAAAATTACCTTAAATATAATACTCGTTTTTAAATAGCATAAAATTTCTTTATTAACGATGATATTTTATATTCGCGTTATCGAACACTAATCCAAGTTGCAATATTTAATTGACGTTAGATACACAGGTTCTCGGAACCTAAAAAACTGTGGTTCGAGAAAAAATGAATCCATGCGAGGAGGATATTCCATTGAGTTAGGCGAATCTCATAGTTGTATATCACAGAGATCCAAAATCAAACAAAACCCTAATATCATTGATGAATTTATTGAGGTTACCTGCTTGGACTTCTGAAACCATTGTTTCCACTCACTCTGATACGGATACAAGGCAAGTGTACACCACAGGAGGTAAGCATTAACTAAAGCCAAGCACACCACATGGGTTTCTCTGTTTTTTCTTAATTTATTTATATATTTTAAATTATTGAAAAAATATTTTAAAATCATTAATATAATTTTTTAAAAAATATTTATCTAAATTTTTATTTAAAAAAATCAAACTAAAAATACTTGAAATAAAACGTAATTTTATAAAAAATTTATCTATGTTTCAAAAATAACTTTGTTAATTTTTTTTTAGGATGTATAAACAATAAGTCGACCATATACCATTAAAATATTAATTTAGGCTTATCAATTTATTTCAATATTTCTTCAACCTATTATCCTTAGTGTATGAATATTCATCTTTAAATTTTTAAAATGTTTTGTTTCTCTTATCTAATTTTTTTGAAATTTATAAAGTAGGCAAGACTATTACAACAAAATTTAATTTGTACTTGTCTACTCATCACAATCTTTCTTCAACCTTCTTTGTGTATTAATATTTTAATTTTTTAATTTTTAAATGTTTTGCATACAATTTATCTCAAATGAAACTGTAACTCAAAAAATCCAGTTCACAACCACCAATTTTTACTTACCCTTTTAATACTATATAATTTTTATTGTATTATTACATTTATGACCTTTGAGTTTTTATACTTCATGGGTGTCTTCATTTTAACTAGTCTTTTTAACCAAAACTAATTTATCACCTAATTTCATAGTTTGGAAAATAATATGTTTATAATACAACAATTAGTTAATAATAGCATAAAAATAAAATTTGATTTACAACATATTTAGCACGTAAGGAATTTGATTAGTAGTAATTTATATAAATAAAATCACAAAAGTAGGAATGCCTAGTATTGTGGCTTGATTGTGGCACTCTTGCTGGAACCACCCGACTGAATATGTCACTCTGCGTACTAGGAATGTCTATCTAACTTCCTAGCACAGGGAACCTCCACAGATTCCCTGGCCCTCTAAGCTTAAGTCCAACAACAGTCATAGTGTGTCCATTTTAGATCCAACACCCTCCAACCACAAACTAATCTCTGGGTTCTCTCTTGTTTGCATTCTCCCTCCTCCAATCACAAAATACCAAAACCCTCATAAAATAACAAAAGATCAAAAATCCAAGAAGAATCCCCTCCTCCATCTTCTCCTCTCGCCTTATGCTTCCCCCTCGAATTGAATTCCAACCACCACCCTTCATTGTCACCCACTTTCACCAATCTCATAACTTCTCCCCCCCTCCCCAAAATGCCTTATTCAGAAATAATTTCAATGGCATTCAATTAATCAAATTGAGGACTGAAATAATAAATAAAATAGTAAATAATTATATAATAACAATATTAGCTCTGAAAAAATGAGGAGACAACTTGTCATGCTAAGGGTAATAAATTAATAAAATAATAATGTTAAGTCATATAATTCTTACAAATTCATAATAATCTAATCTATTTAATATTAATAAACATGTTTAAATATAAATTAATAATTACAATTCAAGATTTAATGTTAATTAGACACTAATCAAGATTAGCTATTAATTAAGCTTAAGGCTAACTATAAGCTTGACCATTAATCAAGCTTAACTATTTATTTAATCATCTAACATATTAAGCTTTAGAATACTAGCATATGTGTGCACGGTGTGGGGATGTAGCTAGCATACACATAGCTCATACTCAAGCGCAAAAATTCAATCACTCAACACGTAATAAAATAATGTAAGATATTAAGATCAAGTGGGGAATTAAATACACCCCTCCTTCATAAAACTTCATCCCAAAGTTAGAGTCAAAAGGATACAAGCAGTCGAGAAGTAGTATGAAAATAAGACATAATAAAAAAGGGAGAGAGATATAGTAGTCAAATTAAGTAAATAAAGCAAGGATACCACTTTCCATCTAGATTCTCTGGCTAACCTATAGCCTCATATCCTCTCGAATCCACTTCCGCTCTCATCCTATCCATTCTTTACTACAATATACTATGGCATTAACTATACAGATCTAACCATTGATAGAACCAAGACGGTTATGTTGAAAAATGTAGCGAGAAATTCTCAATTTGATTTTGCCTTGATTAAATTGAGAAAATTCGAATTTCCACATCAACAGACAACTTGGATGCAATTAACTTGTGTGACATGGCTTGTGTCACCTAGTTTACTCAGCAAATTCAAGTTGGAGGAGTTAGAGTTCAGTTAAGCATGTTTGATTGATAATTTGTGGCAATCAAAGTCAATTATCTCAAGCTATTTTCAGTTGAACTAGTTCCAACTATTGGAGGAACTATTGGAATGTCAGTTTTACAGTGGGACTTCAGTCAAACTCAATGATCATCTAGTTAATTGATCAATCAACCCAAAATAGCTAGTTCGTGCAGAGAATTCGAGTTGCCCAGTTGAGTTGGAGATTCCAAGGCAATGTAACATCAGTTGTAGACTATTCTAGAGTATATAGGAGTTGCTTGCAACTTGATGATCAACCTGAGAAATTGCACAATCCATTTTGGAGAAATTCCTAACTAATATGGGCCTAATTTCTCAAGTAATTGCGCAAGGAAATAATAGCTCAAGAAAAGGCAGAAATTGACTAAGTCTGGGTCAAAGCGTCTCAATGAACAAAGATATAGGTTATACACTTGCAGGTTGTGCTCAGTTGAGAAAAGAAATTGCAATATATCTTTATTCATCAGACTAATGCAAGCATGCATTGGATTCTTTAGCAGTTTCCTTTCCCAAGGAAAAATACTATTTGCATGTGTGTTATTTCTTATTGCATGCCTAAAATTTTTGTTCTAGATTGTGAATTACTTTCCGCGGAGTAGTAGAGTAGGTTTGTGTCTTGTGATTTTGATTAAAAGTTCATGAGCAATTGCAAATCTACACCATAATTTCTACATGGTATCAAAGATGATTTCACATTAGAATAGTAATTTCAAAGTTGTTTCTCAAGAGGTTTGAATTTGGAATTAGGTGCCTTCAATGGAATAAGGCTAGAGTATGCCTTGAAAGACACCTTTAATTTTGTTGCATGGAAGGATTACATGGAGGCAGTATTGGATGACAATGGATTGCTAAAATACATCAAGACAGATGTTGAAAAACCATTGAATTTGATGCCCAAAACATTACTCAATGGAAGAAAGATGTAGCCAAGGCAAGAAGAATAATCTTGGAGGTAGTATAGGATCACATTGTCTCAAATATCCATGGAAAATAAACTTTGTTTGCAATGTGGAAAGAACTGACATAATTGTTCAAGAATAATAGTGACCATAGGAAGCTAGTGCTCAAGGATAAACTTCAAAGTATCAAGATGAAGAATAATGACACTATTCCATAGTATCTGAGCAAGTTCACAAAATGTTGTGATGAACTTGGCGGGGTCGACATTAATGTTCTTGAAGAAGACTTGGTAAGCCTAGCCCTTCTGAGCCTTCCCAAGAGCTAGCATAGCTATCAAGATTTGGTGAATGAGGGGGAGAAACTACCGAATTGGGTATCGTTTGATTTGGTATAAGAGGAAATAAGGCAAAATACCAGAGATGGGACTTCATCCAAGGGCAAGGATGAAGAAAAAATTGCATTGGCTAGAAAGGAAAAGAAGGGAAAATGGAAGAAATATAAATCAAAACTAGAATCTAGTCAAGGGGAAAAAAAGAAAGAATTATCCAAAATTAAATGCTTTCGTGGTCATGAATTCAGGCATTATGCCACGAAGTGTCCACACAAAAAGGAAAGCAAGAATACCTCAAGAGGAGCAGTAGGTGAAGCTTTAGATTCGCATTCCAAGCTTAAATTTACCCTTATCACATGCATGGCTAACATAGTGATGGTGAGCTTGTGGTACTTGGACTCAGGTGCATTGTTCCACATGACAGGGTGTAGAGAATTTTTCAGTGACTTGGAAGAAAACAATTTGCAAATGCACATCGAGATGGGGGACAACATAAGGTATAACGTGACTAGGATTGGTACAATCACCTTTTAGATGGAATCAATCCCCCTCCCATGCTCAAGGATGTCATGTTCGTTTTGGTCTAAAGAAAAATCTTGTCTTTGTTGCAGTTTTGGTAGACTGTGGTTATGATGTGATCTTCAATAAAGGAAACGAATTCCTGAGACACATAGCCACAAGACAAGTGAAGCAGATCAGGGTTCATGTGAAGAAATTGTATAAGCTAGATGTGGAACACTGTGATGCATTAAGCACTAAGGTGGAGAAGGTGGAGAGTCGCAATGTCAGTGAACTTTGGCATAGAAGACTTGGTCATTTGCATCATGGCACCATGAAGATCATGCAATAGATAACTACAGACCTCCCCAAAGGAATAATTGAGTAAAAGGATCTATGCAAAGGATGTATTTTGTGGAAGTACACAAAATCCACATTCCATGTTCAGGACAAAAAAGAACATGCAGTGTTGGAAAGGATCCATTTTGATGTCTGTGGACCTTTCTTAACAACATCCACTGCCAAACACAATTTTTTTTTCATTTGCATTGATGACTTCTCATGGAAGTGTTGGATCTTCTTCATGCGGAAGAAATATGAGACATTCTCCAAGTTCGTAGAATCCAAGGCACTAGTTGAGAAAGAAATCAGCAAGAAGGTGAAGGCTCTCATGAGTGATAATGGAGGTGAGTACATATTGAATGTATTTAAAACAAAATGTACAAAATAAGGCATTCGAAGGGAGTTGAAAACACCCCACAACACACAACAGAACGGGGTAGCTGAGAGAAAAAATTGTAGCATCGTGGGAGCAGTGAGGGTGATGTTGCATGAGCAAGGCCTATGTCTGCACTTGTGATCTGAGGCATGCAACACAACAGTCTATTTGCATAATCAGGGTCCTCATCGAATTCTAGGCATGATTACACCAAAGGAGGCTTTCTCAGGAAGAAAGCCAGATGTGTCACACTTCAGGATTTTTGGAGCCTATGTTTACTGCCATGTCTCCAAAGAATCAAGGAATAATCTAGATCTAACATCAAAGTTGGGGGTATTTGTGGGTTACAAAGAAACTCCCTACAACTACCATGTGTACTTTACATCCCTCAAAATGACAGTTGTGCGAAGGGATGTAAATTTTGATGAGGAGAAAGCGATGCGGTTCTCTCTTGGGAGGGATCTTTAGGTCCCACTAGAAGAGAAGCTTTTAGCTCCAAAGGAGGAACCTCAAGAAGTTGTGGAGCAACCAAAAATTGAGGTACAGAGAGTGCAGACAACCACTCAAGTAGAACCATCCAAAGAAGGCAGAAAAATAACCATGGACATTGAAAGACCTGTGTAGGATGCGAGGGAGAATGTGGGTTCTCCTTCAAATCAAAATAGGAATAGAAGGTCATCTAATCAGTACACTGGCTACATGGCTTTAATGACTAAGCTTGTAGAGACTAATCCATCCTATTTCAAGGAAGGAGTAGAGAAACATGTATGGGTTGATGCAATGGTGGAGTAATACGAATACATTATAAAGAACAGTGTTTGGGAAGTGGTGCCAAGACCAAAAAATAAATTAGTTGTGGGTTCACGATGGATCTTCAAGGTTAAGCAAGTAGTATATGGAAGAATAGAGAAGTATAAGGCCAGATTTGTGGCCAAGGGGTACTCTCAAGTTGAGGGAATTGACTATGATGAGACCTTTTCTCCTGTAGCAAAGTGCTCATCCATTAGATTAATTCCTTCTCTGAGTACGCATATGGCATGGAAGATCCACCAAATGGATGTAAAAAAACATTCCTCAATGGAGTTATTAAGGAGGAGGTGTACATTGAGTAACCAGAAGGCTTTGAGGCTTTTGATCAGAAGTCTCATGTGTGTAGACTCAAGTGAGCATTGTATGGTCTCAAGCAAGCACCACATGCTTGGTACACCACAATCGATAGTTATCTCACCAATTTTGGCTTCACCTAAAGTGAAGCAGATGAAAACCTCTATCATATCTTGCTATAAGGTAAATTGTTGATTATTGTCTTATATGTTGATGACTTGATTTTAACTAGTGATGAACAGTTGATTGGATCTTGCAAGAAGGACCTTGAAAGAGAATTTTGAAATGAAGGATATAGGTCTCATGCACCACTTCCTTGGCTTGGAAGTATGGTAAGGCAACAAGGAATTGTTTGTCTCTCAAGGAAAGTATGTAAATGAGATATTACAGAGGTTCCGCATGGAGAGTTACAAACCCATGGAGACACCTCTAGTGACCAACTAGAAGAAGGAGGATGCCACTTCAGGTGAGGAAGTGGGTGCTACTATTTACTAGAAGTTAGTGGGTTCACTGATGTACCTTATGAACACACGGCAAAATATGTGTTATGCAGTCAACTAGATGAGCCAAGCCATGGTTAGGCCAACCAATTTATTTTGGATGAAATCTAAGAATGTTTTATGGTACCTAACAAGAATTATCTAGTTTGGACTATGGTATAGATGGGTAGGGGGAGTGAAGCTATGTGTCTTCATAGATGCAGATTGGGTGGGAATTCCATTAGACCGAAAGAGTACATTAGGTGTAATTTTCAGTGTTGGGTCTGCAATTGTTTCCTAGTACAATAGGAAGAAAATACCTATGGCGCTAATCTCGGCATATGTAGAATACATGGTTGCAAGTCAAGTAGCATGTGAGGTAGTCTAGATGAGAAAGGTACTTGTTGGATTATTTGGTCAGATGATGGATCTAACTATGATAATCAAAGTTGCATCAAGCTATTTGAGAATACTAGTTTTCAAGCATATAGATATCTAGTATCACCATATACGAGACTGCATGCAGAGGTGGATAATGTTGCTTCAATACATTCTGACAGAGGAACAAGATGCTGACATTTTGACAAAGGCCTTGTCAAGAGGGAAGTTTGAGTTCCACAGGTGTAGGATATGGGTGGTTGATAATCCCTTTCTTGTTGAGATGGAGTTCCAACTAGGAGAAGGTCAATTGTGCAGTGGGACTTCTGTCAAACTAAGTGATCATCCAATTAACTGATCAATTGGCTCAAAATAGCTAGTGAATGCATAAAATTTGAGTTACCTAGTTGAGGTGGAAATTCCAAGGCAATGTAACATCAGTTGCATACTATTTCAGAATGTACAGATGTTGCATGCAACCTGATTATTAACCTAAGGAATTTCACAATCCATTTTCGATAAATTCCTAAATAATAGGGGCCTAATTTCTCAAGGAATTGTGCAAGGAAATAGGGGCTCAAGTAGAGGAAAAAATTGACTAAGTTTGGGTAAGAGCTTCTCAATGAACAGAGAGATAGGTTATGCACTTGCAGGTTGTGCTCAGTTGAGAAAATCAATTGTAATACATCTTTATTCATTAGATTAATGCAAGCATGCATTGGGGCTTTTAGCAGTTTGGTTTCCCCGAGAAAAATACTATTTTCATGTGTGTTATTTCTTATTGCATGTTTGAAATTTTTGTTCTATATTTTGAATTACTTTCTGCAGAGCAGTAGAGTAGTTTTTGCCTTGTGATTTTGATTAAAAATTCATGAGAAGTTGCAAATATATACCACAATTTTTATAGGATGAAGTGTCGACTATATCGAACTAATTTCCCCAACACGCATTTGACAATCATCATCGTCTTGAAGCTTTCTTGGTACCTAAGGATTTTAGGTGGGAGATTAATAGTGTCATAAATATTTTATAATATAATATAATATATATATAATATTATATTATATATATATATATATATATATATATATATAGTATATATGTTATATATGTAATTAATATATAATATTGTAATATTTTAAGAAATAATAGAATAATATAATATTTATTATATACTTCATAAATGATATATCATTGTTGTGTGTGTGAACTCATATTAATTAGGTTCAAGTTATTGTATTTGATAGAGCAAAAAATACATCAGAGATCCCCTCTTTGACTGGTGTGTTATTTTTGCTCTATAATAAATTAAATTTTATATTTATATTTAAACATTTATAATACTATATATTATTTAATAAAAAATTGAAAGGAAAAATTATTAAAAAATGATCTTAATTATTATTATTATTCAATCAATATAAATATTCCATTGTTAATATTTCAATTTTTATTCAAAAATTAAAATTTATTATTGTTATTATTTTATTTATGATCATAACTATTAAATTAAAAATTAGATTAAAATTACTATCATTATTGTCCATATAATAGGGGTTTATTTGAGAAAACCTCCACTTAAGGAACTAGGGTCTACACCCTAATATGGACCACACTATAGTGCTAGTTGGATACTTGTCATCAAATAATTCAGTTGGGTAGTCATGTCACCTATAATTTGCACCTTATGCCATTTCATAATAGTGCATATCAATTAGATACAAAATATAATAGAACAATGTACATCATACCATTCCTCATTGGATGTCTCGATATCCCCCAATCACTAGCTTAGAACTTGATTATCACATAGTCCCTTGCAATCTATAGGTTATTTCTCATCCAAGGATATACATAACAATGATATATATATTATAAATATAGTGTGTGTGTGTGATGTGTGTGTATGTTCAATATCCATGTACCAATTTTTTTCAATTAATACCAATATGCTAGAAGTAAATATTACATCATATATATCATAGCTTTGATAACTTATACACTAAATAAATCATAAAAAAGAGTCATTCGTAAAATAAATCATAACTCTAATAATTCATACACTAGATAAATCATAACCAAAAAAGTCATACATTAGATAAATCATAATGTTGATAAGTTATACACTAGATAAATCATTACCAAATAAGTCATACATAAAGTAAATCATATATCAAATACTTTAGTCAACAAAATATAATCCATTAAGTTTTTTATATAAGTAAGTTCATCCGTCCAATTGAAATGCATCAATATTACATAGCGTTCACAAATAAAACAACATGGAAATGGAAATAAGGCCTTAACATAGGTAGTTATCTAGGTCAAAATGGGCATCACAAATGGTCAAAAAGTGAGGCTAGTTGCATTGTATAAACTTTTCATCCTCCTAGGTAGCAGATCCAAGTTATACTTGTCCTATTGAACCTTAACCTAGTCCACCAAGTGACACATGTGTTGTCGACCCGATGGTCTAATATGCGTAACTATTTGACCGTTACGGTTCCCACGTCCAAGACCTGCTATTCCCTCCAATCAAGTTTGTGAGATTCATCAGAAACATAATGTCGTAGAACATATATATGAAAAACATCATTAGTTTTATGCAAATGGGGTGGCAGTATAAGACGATAAACAACTAGTCCAATTTTCTCTTTGATTCTAAAAGGTCCTATAAATTGAGGGGACAACTTCATCCCTTACCCAAACCAAATGGTGCTTTTGTTGGCTCGGATATGAATAAAGACTTGGTCTCCCACTTCATAACATCAATCGTTCCTATGTGCATCGACATAACTCTTTTATCTATCTTGTGCTTCCCTTAACCTTTGTTGAATCTGTCTTTACCTATTCCTCCATTTCTTGAACCAATTCTGGCTTGATTATTACTCTGTCCTTCAACCTTTCCTAAGTCAATGGCATCCTTCATGGCCTCCCATATAGATTTTGATAAGGCGGCATCCTGATTGAATGATGGTTCCTTCGAAACAATTTATGGCTTGACCTTCTAAGGAGTCTTTATCACATGAGGCCTCTTCTATTTGATTATTTGTTTTTACACATGGCCAACGATTTCAAAACCATTCCACTTATTGGGAACTTAATTAATTATTAACCTTATCTTTGGGTTAGATTTTTGGTTGTCCAAGCATCTTTATAAAGACTTTTTTCTTGGGCATATCCACTACTTTTTTTTGTATTTTAATAATGTTATATTTTTCTTATTTTTTCTTCTATGAAATTTACATGTTGAGGATATTATGGGAAAGTTCTAGGCACTTTCTTGATAGATCATTTTTAGTGTTACATTTTCAAGATTCATTGGACATATCTAGTATTACCTTGCTAACATTTATTACGATGCCTGACCTTGTAGGGCCCCAAGTGACTCATGCAATATATACAACTAGTTTGGTAAATTGACCCTCACACCTCTTTCATGAAGTCAAAGTAGTCAACCACTTTAGCTAGCACGCCAAGCTTAAATTTTCTTTAAACTTGTCTCAAATGGTTGTTATTAGTATTGTACAATTGTGTTTTCACTTTATTTCATATTATTTTGTTTTGTTATTTTTTCTAATATTAACTCTTAAGTTAACTTATAATTCATACCAACTATTAGTTTGAAAGACCGATGGATTTATCACTAACCTAAGTTTCATATTAAAACTAAGGCTTGCAAAATTTAAGGATTATTGTTACTCATAAAGTGGAATATCTCCATTAAGTATGTCAACAGATAGATTCCCTTATGAATAATTGGTTTTAGGGATTAAAACGACCAAGGTCCCATTCCATTTTTCATCTTAACCAATCCTACTAAAGCATTTTTATGTGTTAATTCTCGAATGTCAAATTTGAGAATCAACAACTTCCAATAGTGAAGTTACTAGAAGAACTACAAAATAATTTTAACCACATATCATGGTTACAATGAAACTATTTACATACATCACTAAAAGAAAACTTTTACTAATAATAAGTATGACATTGGGCTATGTGTGGAAATAGAATAGGTACTTGACCATTAACAATAGTATAGGGTGGAATAAGGAAGGAATGACATAATATTTTTTGGAATTGACTCTCTATCAATGTCATGGCCTCTTTTTGTATATATCACACCATATTGACACATCTCCTAGTGCACCATTCTCTTCATTCTAAGAACTATTGCTAAACACTTCAATCTTATCATCTAGAAGTAGTATGAGCTCACATGGTTCCCATGTACACTCCATCCCAACAACATTCCCTTATTCATCATGTTTCTTCTTCAAGTTTGACATGATGATGTTCCCTCGAATAATTCAAACACAACCTTCTCTGTTATATGTTTGAACATATACTCTTTCCCACAAGACTAGCTAGATATTCCTTACTCAACTCTCACAACCATCTCATTTTCTCACACTCTCATTACAACTATATGTACTCTTTCAAGATGGACTTCTTCCTAGCATAGATTCTTTTCACATGATCCACAGACTACACTTATTTTAGTTTTAATCCTGTAACAAGTTCATTGCTACCACTTGTTATATTCTTTGTGTCTATCAATGACCAAACCGAGGCTTCTTAACACATGAACTCTGCTTTTATATGCTTCTTTAGTGTGGCCCCATATTTTAGGGGTTAGGCTTCAACATTTGTGGGGTTAGGAAAAAATTATCATTCAACTAAAATCATCTTGATCCATCCATGAATCTTGTAAATCAATCTTTCAAGATGCTCTATATTGAACTCTTAAAAAAAATTAGTTAAAGATTTATGATACTCTATATAAAATTTCAAACCCATAGCCTTCAATTGCACCTTTAGACTAAATTCTATTATGTGCATGAGTTCAATTACAAATGTATGCAACTTCACTATTTCTTGATGTCCCATTTGACATTTAGAGATGTTCTTTGATGACAAAATTTTTGAACCAATACTATAGAATCATATAACCTTAGAGGAAATTTGGCCCAAAATATACCAATATCCAAGGATACTTTTAGGGATGGAAATTTATTTTAAAGTTTATAAACCTTGGTGAATCTTACTAGTCCCTAATATGCAAATTGTAAAAATTTTGGCTATATTTCTATAAAAATATTCAAATTTCTAGTGATTTTATGTAGTCTCTATTAACTCAGTGACCCTTGGAAACCTCTTATCCACCATCTTAATCATTAATCAGTCGCCCTTTGGTGATCTTGTTTTTTCTCCCTGCCTTCTCCCAACCCCACCTTTTTCCCTTTATTTGATCATGTCCGTACTCTTCTTCCTCCTTTATTTCCCCTCCTATATGATCTTCCTACCCCTTGCCTAAGCACCACCCTTCCTTCCTTGATCTTATATTTTGTAGCTTTCCCTTAACGTGTTTTCATTAATTTCCTCACCTTTATCATTACTTATTGATATATCGCTAATAAATTAGAATATAGTTTACTTTATATTGAACTTTCTTCTTCCTTTTTCCCCTTATTTGATCATGTCCTTTCTCTTCTTCCTCCTTTATTTCCCATCCTATATGATATTCCTACCCCTTTCCTAAGAACCCCCTTCCTTCCTTGATCTTATATTTTGTAGCTTTCCCTTACGTGTGCTCATTAATTTCCTCACCTTTATCATTTCTTATTGATATATCACTAATAGATTAGAATAAAGTTTACTTTATATTGAAATGTCTTCTTATTCTTCCTTATTCCTTGGATTCCGCCCCAATTTTATTTTGTTCTCCCCTCTTGGTTAGTCATCGATGTCCTTTGTCTTTATCCATAATCATATAATATTTTTGTATACATAATAATAATGGTATTATTTATATATGTCTATTTTTATTATCCTTATCATCACTATATATATATATATATATATATATATATATATATATATTATATATATATATTATTTAGTTGATTTACTTAATCATCCTCATTCTTCT
Source organism: Pinus taeda (assembly GCA_000404065.3). Lineage (NCBI taxonomy): Eukaryota > Viridiplantae > Streptophyta > Pinopsida > Pinales > Pinaceae > Pinus > Pinus taeda. Next base: position 91,049 of record APFE031694883.1, on the reverse strand, counting down.
AGGGTTGAATTCCCTTTCTAAATATTTGGTCATCGGTCAAAAAAATTATGACATTAACAATATTTGTGAAGTTAAATTTTTAATAAAAAAATTTCTCTATTTAGTAAATTTGTTTAATGTTCAACAATCTCTATTCGTTTGGAGGTGGGCTTAGTAACTATTCCAGAAGTTATTGAAAATGCATCATCAAACCATGATAAAGATAAATATGAACCAAAACCCAAAGCTAAGAACACTGAAATTTACAATGAAGCTAAGGAATATGTTGCAGAGATAGGTAATGAGAAATGCAAAGTTTGGTATCCTCAAAATAACAATGAGAAAGTTGGTGAAGCAGGAGAACCAACAGATTGTTTGGGAAAGAGAGAGAAGTATGGTGTAGATAAACAAATTCCAAAGGGAGCTACCAAAAAGGTTGTGGATCAAATAGTAGATGGATCTAGTATGTTGAATGCATCCCAATAAAATTAATATGGATTTTGTTACCAGATATATATGTTTTTTTTACATTACTAGTGGTGATTCACTTATTTTCCAGGATTTCTTTTGTTTCTATGCATGTTGAATTTTTCTATTATTTTCCATGTTTTATAAATAGATTTAGCTTTATTATGTTCCTTGATAACTTGAGCAAAAAGTAGCACTACAAGTCTACTACTATTTGTTTATTTGTGTGTCATTAGTTGAGCTAGTAGGATTCCTTCATTGTGGTATTTTTCATAGTACTATTTTTGTAATGGCAAAAACCACACTTGGAGACAAAAGTGCATTGATCATCGATGATTGGAAACCATAAACATGACATTCATTAAATCTTGCTTATCAAAAACCAATATTATGAACTTAAAATGA
>APFE031694883.1:61782-87856 GCA_000404065.3 Pinus taeda | reverse complement strand
CTTTAAAATTATTTTTATTTGGTTAAGAATTATTCTACGTTGTACATAAAGAAATAAGTTAATGGACCATAATCCAATGGCATTTAGCAAGAGTGAAAGCATGCTCCTTTACGGATCACCAATAGATAATTCCATGTGACATGGTTTTCCTTGAATAACAGTGATGAGTCGACCTACATATTGTCCCAATGTTGGTTTGACAACTGAGTTATGATATTGATTCATTCAATATAACCTATCAAGATTTTTTGTGCCCTTTTCCATTTCCATCTACTAATCCAAATTACATGTTCAAAAGAATTAGGCAAATCCTTTAATATTTTGTTGGGAGATTAACAAAATTTGTCCTTAAGTTCATAATAGGGCTCAATGAATAGAGCTTGGTGGAATTCCAAGTTTGTCCTTTAATTAATTGATTCATCAAGGCATGGCACTCATTCAAACATGTTAATACATTCAATATATCCTATCATGACTTCTTGTCGCCATTTTCATGCCCATCTACAAATCCAAATCACTCTAGATTCTGCAATCAAATAAATCCTTCAATGTTTCATTGGGAGAGTAACAAAATTCATTCTTCAATATCATAATAGAGCTTAGTGAATAAATCTATGTGGAATGCCAAGCTCTTCATTTAAAGCTACTCTTTCTTGGGTAGTTTGACATCTCCCTACATCAATAAAAGAACAAGGTAATCATCTTTTCTTTTACATTTTTTTCATGGGTAGCTTAACAACAATTAAAGAACATTGTTACAATAGGTTCATAATATGCATACTAGAAAAAGAATAATATTTAAGAAAACATGGTAATGTATATTTTAGGCTAATGTGATTTGTATGGAGTCTACATATTTAGAGTGTTATTGTTGGAACCCAATTAGCCATATAACCTTGAAGTGCAATAGATTTGTGATGAGCTAACATCTCTTCATCATTACATATTTCCACTAGCAACTAGTAACATGATTAACCTTATTGGTTTATGGATCATAACTATAGTCAAGGGAAGAATAGGAGATGTAATTATAACTAAGAATGGAATATAAGGAGTTATATTGGATAACATAACATGACACTAACTATTATTTTCACCTTGTTTACAGGAGCATTTGGGGAATACAAGCGAAAGAAAATAGATAAAAAGAAGGGTATAACAAGAATGAGAAAGGTCATACATGTTACAATGATTATGTAAGTGCAAATGTCATTACACTTACAGAAAAATCCCATGTCTATCTTGTGTACATAAAATATTTCATTAACATAAAAATAAACCTATAAAACTTAACATTTCCAGGAAAAATAGGAAAGGATTTCCCATTGGGGTGTGGATGAAAACTTGCCTATACCACTGAGACACCCATTGTGGTTATGGTAGCTACCATTTTTCTCGATCCATTGCAGAGTAATTTACCAAAGATCATCCATCTGTTGTGGATCTATTTCATTGTAATTTTATAATGCTTTTTCATTTACCCTTTTCACTTACAGTCACTCGCTCCCTTTCTTTAGGCCTTTTACCATTCCATCAAACATAAGCTATAAATAACATCCCATACCTACCAATAGTAATCGAATTCATAGTATCATCATGAAATTTGATTGCTTCCATGCACACAAAATATTTTAATCGTTGAACCTTTATAATCTTATCTTATGAACTAGATCACAAAATGTTAAGAACACAAAACCCTTTATTATGCCCCAAATATTGAGGTATTACATTTGTATTAATATATTATTTTGTACATCAAAACCTTTTATGGTACCCTTCCATTATAATTGTACAATTTCTCTCCTCTACACACACACACATCAAGGAGACCTAGTATTAGGATCATCTCATCTAGTCTTTTGTATTAGATTCATTATTAAAGGAGATTTCCCCTTAAATTGAATTATATTTATTAACATTTTATCATTTTTAAGAAACTTGGGTCATTACTTAAAAGGTTGTCATCCAACCCTATGGTGACATAATATATTATGTAAAATGCTTAATCAATGGGCTTTTGTGATGTCATCCAACTTCATCGAAATTATCTAATTATTAAATATTCTTGAGATGGTATCTCATGGTTGGAATTATGGTTGAATTTTTTTTTGGTGGTGACAAATGTCAGTCTTACTACCCATGTGGTCGTTGTACCCCTTATTTCCTTCTCCCACAACTAACCTTATTGATGCATTTTCACAACTAATAATTTTCACATAAAAGATGTCAAAAATTTCCTTATCTAGTGTGCATATATCACTCTTCTTTGCACTAGTGTAGACAATGCTACACTTGAGTTGCAAGGGATATTATGGTGTTGTTCATTGTTGGTATCCATATGATGAAGTGAGACATATAATTACTAAGCCTACACTTCACCTACTCTGGAAGGAATCGTGATGATGCTCATGTAGGACGAGAGTAGTTGATTTGAGGAATTTTAGTTGATTTCAGTGAGGCTTAGTGGGGAAAAACAATGATTCATATTGTTGTACCCAAAGGAATTATTCTTTCTAACTATTGTCACTAGTTTCTCTTACTGTAAACTAGCTACCAAGCACTGCTCATGGGTTAATAAAGAGCACTATTGGGGACACTGTAATGGTTATCATATCCAAATCATTAGGAAATCTCATGCAATAGAAAAGGGAAATATGCAAGTTATGGTTCATACAAAAGTTCAAATGGATTCTTTCATTGTGAATGCATGATGCCAACACTAGAATATAATAATTCTAGATGCTCTTATTAAATTATTAAATTTTGATATGGTTTCCTTGAAATATGGAGCTCTAGATGATGGGTAAATTTATGAAATACTGAATTTATATTAAAGAAAATCTATCATTGCAATTTGTCCTAAGTTTAAAAAAATCAACAATCAATTATTTGTGTGTCACGTGCAACTTGCACTGTCATGTAATCATGAAGGGGCAAAATGAATGAAATTAAAAATATAATCATTATTTGCAAATAGATTACCTATACTAGTTATTGTAGTCATTATTATTGTTGAGTAATGGGATTGTGCAGCACTAAGAATTAATGTGGATATCTCCATTGTTATATTAAAAACCCATATTTCAGAAATCCAAAATTATACACACTATGGAACATACAAATTTAAATTTGTGACAAAAGAAAACAAGATCTTGTGCCCAATGATACCATGTGAGATAACCATTTGAAAAGTAATTTAATTCAAAAAACTATTAATATTATGATCAATCCAAGTTTCAAAAAGCCAATTTATTAGTAGTAATCACCTTTAGGGATCCCTTAAATGTATTTTTCATGGATTATTTTCCAAGTTTTTAATGCACTTTCTACCACCTTGCATTGATTTCCACTTGTTTCTGTTCCCCTTTAAATTTTGTCATTTTCTAAATACCATAGGCCCAAAACCAAAAGAAATAACAATAACCAAATTTATTAGTTCTCCAAGGAGTTCACCATGATAGGTTTATTGCTCCTCATAGTGTCATAATTGTAGGTTTTAGTGTTGCATAATTAATTGTTATAAACGTATTCTTAATAAAAAGAAGAGATACACTATTAAACACACACATTAACACAGATATTATATCCTGGAAACCCAAAACTAGAAAAAAATAAAAATATTTTTCAATAAATTCTCCTTTACAATATTACAATCGAGTATATATATCTCGCAACATCCATAAACTACCAATTCATTTACCATGGATTAGAATACAACCATAGGTCCCTAACCAAAACTACAAAACAATGGGAAAAATTGCCATGCACCACAAAATCACTAAAGGAAAAAACGATGTGCTGAAAATCATCAAAAAAACACACAAAAACTGCCCAAATTTTTTTTTGAGGGTGTTGCCCTTGAACCCCTTAACTAGGAGGGACTACAACCCCCCATGATCCTCCTGTTAGACCTAGTGCAATGTACAATGCATGGGGATAGTCGTGCAAGGAATACAACACATACCCAACATTCTCCCACTAGTTTTTTTCTTTCCACATAGGGGGTCGTAGGAGTACATGATCAAAAAATTAGGGAAATAATGCCCATTGTTTCTCTACACCAACAGAACTTCTTAGTGATCACATATTTCGTTAATAAAACTGTAGCATTCTTCAAAGTAACCACCTTCACCAACAACACGTTCTTTTCTTCAATCATATCTCTCACAAAGTGATATTAAACATTAGTATGTTTTGTCTTATAATGATACATTGGGTTCTTTTATGGGAATATTACACTCTAAGTGGCATATTATATCCTTATATCTTACTATACCAACCCAATACCTAAATACAATCTCTTCAACCATAATGCATCCTTTCTTGCATGAATGGATGCCATGTATTCATCTTTTGTAGCAAAGAATGCCACTACAAACTATCTCTTGTTCATCCAACCATTTTCTACTCGAAATAGGTTAAACACATATCCACTTATAGATCTCCCATGATCCAAATATCTAGCTTGGTCTGCATTAAAAAATCCATGTATTTCCAACACTATGTCCAAACCTAGTATATCTTAGTAGTAGAATCCATAACTAGTAGTGTCACAAAAATACCCTAAAACCCTCTTTACTATTATTCATTTCTCTTTCCCTAGATTTAGCATATACTTGTACAACACTCTCATTGCATGTGCAATGTCCAGTCTAGCATAGACCATTGCATATATCAAACTTCTAATCGCACTGGAATATGGAACATGGGACATGTCCTCTTACTCTTCTTGTGTCTTAGGACACTATTTTGTAGATAACTTCACACCTACAGAATAAGGACTTTTGTTGGTTTACATTTTTCATTTTAAACCTTTGCAAAATAATCTCAACATATTTCCTCTAATTTAACTGTAGTTTTTTGTTTCCCAACCTCTTAATTTCCATGCCCAAAATGAAATTTGCAACACCAAGATCCTTCATATCAAATTTAGAGCACAATTAGGTTTCCACTTCCTAGCTAATTTCCCTATCATTTCCAATCAACAATATATCATCCACATACAACAACAAATAAACAAAATTATCACCAACCAATTTGAAATGCATACAATAATACGTTTTGCTCCTTGTGAAGCCAACTTTTGATATGTAAGTATCAAATTTTTTATACCACATCCTTGGTGATTTCTTTAATCCGTACAAGGGATTTTTCATCTTGTATGCTAGTTCTCTCTTTTCTTTAATAGTAAAAACTTCTAGCTACTTCATGTATGTAACAACCCTAGTGAAGATTTCATTTAATAAAATTTAATAAAGGCAAAATAAGACCACGATTAAGGGACACATATTCCAAGATGAATGTTGGGCAAAGATATCCTACTGGGCATCACTTTATGTGTTTATGGCTAAGGAAATTGGCAAAGGCTAAGGAAAATGCATTAAAAGGAAAAATGACATTTTTGGCACATTTATTTATGAAAATAAAGGAAATTAAGAGAAAAGTAAGGTGAAAGGTCACAAGTTGCATGTGAGGAGGAAATTGAAGAAAAATAATGGAAAATGAAGAAACTAGAGGCCTCATTAATAAAAAGGATTCTAAGGATCAGTCGGTAAATTTTTGTTAGTTCAAGTTTTGATCCTCTCTCATTATTCTCTCTCTCTCTCACTCTTGGTCACTTAGAGTTTCTTGGAGCACTCTAGCTCTGGATCAAGGAAGGAAAAGCAAGCAAAGGGAAAGGAAGGAAAGAAAGGAAGAGCAAGATTAGACAACTTTAGCAAGAATACTTGCAGGTAACATATTGCATGTGTGATTTCCTAGCTGGTTTTGGCATGCATGGCTTTGCATGTTAGTGTATGGTTCTCTTGCTTTCAGTGGCATTGTTTTGTTGGGTTATGACAGTGGTTTTCAGCCTAGCCTTGCCTTTTTCTGGATGCCATGGTATGTTTGGATTTTTATCTCAGTTTTGAGCTTTGGTTTGCCAGATGGATTTCGGAATCCATGTTGGAGGTGGTCTCAAGGTTCATTCCCAAAAGCCTAGGAATCCCTTGACTGGTTTTGGTGGGATACACTGTAAATCCTGAAGGAGAGGTCTCGGTTTAGGGCCTAGTGATCCAGGTTTGGATTGCGGTAAAGCCTGAGAGAATGGTCTTGGTTTAGGGCCTAGTGATCTGAGATTGGATTGCAGTAAATCCTAAGAGACGAGGAGATGAAACATTCTTCAAGGATAGTGATGGGTTTGGTTGTGATTGGAGCACCAGTTTTGGTGTGATCACACTTTCGTGAGGGTGGAGGTGGTTTAACCTCTGGATTCCCTTGGTTAATTTTGGATTGGTTTATTCATGAGATCCAACATTCATGATTGGAATATCGCACGGGGGTGACTGGTTGAAAGAAAGATTTGGTTCAACCATGTCTATGGTCGGGTGGTACGTGGAAGTCCAAAACCTGGTCATATTTTCCTATGATTAATGAAAGCTAAGTTCTCTTGATTTTTCACTTCTTTACATGTGGATTTAATGGTTGTTATATCTCTGTTATTACATGGATTTATGCTTGTTATAAGCATGGTTAATTGACTGGTCCATGTCATGGTCCAATCATGTATTTACTTGAAATTGTTAAAATGATGGATGCAAGACCTAATTGATGTTATAACAGTTCAAGGGACAAGGTGGTGATCCTTCTTGTCATGTTTCATAAGATTTTTCAGTCATTCATTCTTTGTCTTGTATCCTAGACCTATAGGTTGAATTGATGATCTGAACTTAAATAGGAATGCAACAACTTACAGATATAATCATAAACACAGAGATGTAAAAGAAAAACACTTCATTTCATTAATAGAAAAATATTAGACTAAAAAGTGGCCTCCTAAGGAAAAATAATAAAATAATAAAATAAGGGTTATGAATTTTTGAGGGAAAAGAAGAAAACTACATTTTTTAATTGTATTTTTGGCTTATCTCCTTAGAGGTTTACTCAAATTTCAAGTGTAAATACTCATTGGATGTGTATTTAAATTCCACATCCAACGAGTACCCATTGTGAATACTTTTAAGAAGACCCACATTGATAAAATTGAAGATACATTAAAAAAACATGTTCAACACACTTTTTTAATGTATCTTCAATTTTTATCAATGTGGGTCTTCTCAAAAGTATGCACAATGGGTACTCATTGGATGTGGAATTTAAATCTGCATTCAATGAGTGTTTTCACTTGAAATTTGAGTAAGCCTCTAAGGAGATAAGCCAAAAATACAATTAAAAAACAGTTTCTCTTCTTTTCCCTCCAAAATATTTACATGTACCTCTTTTCAAATTTAAAGGATTTTGATTGGTTTACATATTATGACATGGAAATTACTTGAAAATTTCATGGGCACTTTTAGCCTGAAATTTCCTCTAATATCTCAGGAAAATTACCAAAGGTTGGGGATGGAGATATTTTTCTCCGGGAAGCCCTCGACAAGTGGGCAGAGAAAGAAAAATTCCTCAATGTATGGTGAATGAATTCTAAAGCATCTAAGATCGATTTGGTTTTATGATCTCGGGGTTGGTTTAGGTGAGATAACAATAGCTTGAGGGTGGAGGTGGTTTAACCTCTAGAGTCCCTAGTTGGTTATGTCTTGGTTTATCCCATGAGATCCCACATTCATGCTTGGAAAATGGCACTGGGGTGATTAGATGAAAGAAAGATTTGTTTTAGCCCAACCTATGGTCGAGTGGTATGTGGAAGTCCCTATCTTGGTTGGATTTTGCATAAGTTAATAAGAGTTATTTTCCTATTGTGATCTATGAGAACTTGTACTTGTTATTATGTTTATGTGATGGTTGGTTTGTCATGGTTATTACTCTAGTTGTGTTGGTTATAAGCATGGTTCCATAATGTGCTATAGTTATGGATATTGTTCATGATTTGTTAAGTATTTGAATGGTTAATGAATGCATGGGCTAATAAGTGTTATTGCAGCTATTTGAGGGAATTAGACCTTCTTGTTGATTCTCAAATGAATTTCAATATTTAAGATCATATATGCATTCATGGCATGTAACTTATATGTTTACATATGCTTGTTGAAATGTCTAATGTGTACTAGGTATTCTAGGTCAATTTCTTACTTCAAGTTTGAATGTTTGGCATTGTTATGATCTTAATTATGATTATGGAAATTTGTAGGTAGTTTTAGGTAGTGGTCTGGAGGCTAGCTTGGAAAGGTGGCTCGGATATTGGAACTGTTGACATAGAACTAGGGAATTCAGGTCATAACCACATGGAATAAGGCTTATGAGTGTGGTTATAGCCTCATAACCACGTGCAGGGTATTTCAAGGGTGTGGTTATGGAGTTATGTCAGTGGAAAAGGGTTCCATCTCAAGGATTGAACACCTGGGTGGTTTGTGTCCTCTTGAGTGGTTTGTGGTCTCTGAGGGATGTCTGTTTTTGGTTGGATTCCATGCCCCACTTCCATAAATGGAAATTTGAGGTCAAGTCATGTCATAGTAGTACTCAACCTCACATTTACCCTGGGAGCTTGTAAAAGTAGGTAAATGTTGGGAGGGGTGATTACAGTAACTAAGAGATTCAATGTATGCATGTGCTCATATATGTGTGGAAGTGGACCTTGAGAAAGTCCTTTTGGAAGCAATTCAAAATAATGATTCTTTCATTCAATAGGTGGATTATGATCAGATCCTTTTCAAGTGTAAACAATGTCATGAGTATGGGTAGTTTTCAAGGAATTTCCCCAAAAATGAGGATTCCCTCAAGCAGCAAGAGGATGGGGATCAATGGAAAATCCAAAAGAGAAGAAGAGGAAAAACATGCTAGAATCCTTAAAGGAGCTAAGGTCACCCCAAAGGGCCCCTCCTCCTCGATCAAGTCTTCAAAATGTATGGAAAGACTCATCTCCAAGAGTTGGTAAGAAGATTTATCAACATGATTAGCAATTGCACCGAGAGGTGCAAAGGAATGCCGACAGAAAGAGTAGGGGAATGTGGAAGGAAACAATCAAACGAAATATATGAACAATGAAATACAATATAATATTAGGTGTGTGAAATTTAGATAGATATCAAGAAGAAGAGATTGTGTAATGGCCCTATAGCCCACCCCAACTCCACAAAGGACTCATTTTTACTCATAACTCCAGGGTGGTCCCAATAATGCATCGTGAATTATTGATTTGTAGGTTCCACTCTTCTATAGCACAAGGACCTGCATTGTGTATCCAACCAAACTAAAACCTAAATGGTTGATTGGCAAGTGAAAAGTATAATTTTGAATGGTATGTTGGTTGGAGAACAAGTGAAAAGTAACCAAACTGCTAGCTAAATCCTGCACATCTTCAGTGGCTGGAAAGAGGGATCTACCTCCCATTAACATAAATCAGAAGCCATCTCCAATTTCCATATGCAAATAAGCTTGAAAGAGGAAGCCCAAACAATTTGAAACCAACAACACTACGAAATTCCCATGCAATATCACAAGCAACAGAGTATCATATAGATCTGAAAATTGATCATTTCCAGAAAAGATCTCAATTCCTTCTACCTAGTATCTTGATGTAAATTATTGTTGAAACCTATAAGAATCTTTTTTTTTGTCGGAAAATTTGTGAAAATTGTAACTTTCCCTCGAGTCTTCCATTCTATGAAAAATTAAAACTAAAAATTGAATAACATCAAACTAATATCATAGGAACTCAAGAAGTTCAACTTGAAATGGCCCGGCATGCTCATATTGAATCACAGTGAAAAAAAATTAAACCATAGCTTGTGAGACTGGGGATCATCTTTCTGTTTCAAATCCTATATCCCAGCAAAAACCAATAAAAAAAGATAGGTATGAAAAAATCTCTTAAACTTTAATACAATATAAATAAAATGCTTAAAACTATAATATATTTCGACATGCTTATCAAAGCGATATGAAGGCCTTGTCAAGTTGTATCTTGCATAAACATCATCAATTTTGTTCAGATTTCACATTCAAAATCTCAAGCTGAATGAGGCGAGAATACTGACACGCATTCTCCTCCTGCTCCTCACTATTAATGACATGCAAGGGTTTCAGAGCAGAAATGGCGTAGGCTGAAAAAGGAAGGGACGGGTACCCAAGACACAATAAAAAAAAAGAATCGGGAATAAAGAGTGTTTAGATTCGCATTTGAATGGGTGTCTAAAACTAGTCCATATTTCCAGGGTGATTATGATCACGTTAGTTGGGTTCGACCATAATTGTGCACTCTTCAATATGTCATGGAAATCAAATACAAGACTCCACTGTAGAAAGAGAAATTGGTTATGATTTGTCTGAAGACTTAATCTGGGTTCAGTGGAATCCTGGATTCATTTACCAATCATCCACGTAATTTCCGATCTGATGTCACACTCCCCTTTGCACCGCCTCTGGATCTTCGTTATTCCATTGTGGGCGTTGCAAATACATGCAGATGTGAAAATAATACCTGTGTAAAAGCCCTAGTGAATTTAGTGATTGGGATAGAGGTATTCGTGTAGAACTCTTCTAGGATGTAGTGATTGGTATTCACAAAAAACTCTCCCAAGACATAGTGGCCCTATCCACAATTGAAGGTAGCAAAGCTAAAGTTCCACAGTTCACTTTCGTATGCACTCTTCCTTCTCTTCTTTGAGGGTTATAAATTGGAGCACCCCTTGAATTCAAACTACCCATTAGAAATTGCAAGGTAAGATATTGGAAGTGCGTTAAGCTCCTAAAGGAATTTGGCAAGGAATCCATTTCAAAACAGGTACTTAAGTTTGAAAAATAATTTGGTATTCATGCCATTTTTAGGTAGGGATACAAATATAGAAAGGAAATTGTACCTTCAATGTGCTAAATTTCTAAGTGCTTCAATTACTGTAGATGGAAGAGTTTGTGGCAAAGTTACATGTAGAGAACACATGACCACAATTTTTTTGAGATGCCTCATGTTCCCAATGGACTTCCCAACATACGATTCCCCCAATTGCTCCAGTGCCTGCAATGTTTATATTTCAAAATGGGTTTGACCTCTAATATGCTAAGACTAGTAAAGATCAAAACAATTTCAAAAAAAGAAACATTATCTCAATAATTTCAAATTACTACCTATGATTCATGCATCCATAGTGTTTTAAGTTTTCTCTCCTTTAATCATAAAACTCTTAAATTCGTTAGTGCAATCCTAGAAGGTAGGTAGTAGTACAAAAAGTTAACTCAGGAGAGCCATATTAGTGACATAGAAATGTTGAATATGCTTTTCATGAATTCTCTTTCCACAAAAAAACCTTCAGCCCTAATCAGCTGCAACCCCCTCACATAATTTGTGAAACGACTACCTGCGAACTCCATGAGCTTTATGAACAATGGTTAAGCCCTTTCACAGCCATGTGAGTGAACGGTCCTATTCCATGCACCTATATTGTTTTCTCAAGATGTTAGAATTAGGGTTAAGAATTGTTTTGGTTAAGAATTCAAAACATAAAAGACACAACTTTGAGAAAAAAATTATTTTGAATTTCTTTCTAATGTTTCAAAATACATACGAGTGATTTGTTAGACAGAAGATGAAGATCGTGGGTTGGGAATGAAAGGCGAAGTGTCGATTCCAAAGGTTCAGTCTCCGCAATATGTATGGCCAGGTTTGTCAAGTGGTCATGGTTTTTTATCGTCTACTTCCACCAGACACCTGCTCTCTAGGTTTTGAAGACCAAGCCATCCTCCCCACCCCGTTGTGTACCATATTCTTATAGTAGTATATTTATCTTCTCCTATCAAGAAACTAACAATGTCTAAGAACATATGTTTCTCTATTCTATTGAGTCTGTCATAGCTAATCTTGATTGTATCTAGTCTATCATCGAGAAGAATTTTGGAGATTTTGTGCAATTTCACTTTACCAAACTCCAAATATTTTCCACAAAAAAGACCTCTAAGAACTTTAAGGGATAATGGTAATCCAGTGCAGGCATCCACAAACTCTTTGAACACTTTCTTAAATTCCATAGGAGGATACCACTGGTTGAACGCATGCCAGCAGAATAGCTCTCCCGAGTGATCTTGGTCAAGTACTGATAGCTTGAAAATGAAATACTCTGCAATCCCTGAGCTTGTAAGTATATATTATTAGGGCTAGCCAGAGGTGTGGTAGGAATGGTGGGAATGAATTGCGCTCCCTTCACCCTTCACTTTCAGCTCACAGTCACCCTCAAGTTAGACCGAAAACTTGGCCTCTTCCATCCATCTGGAAATCAAGCGTAGGGAGCAGTTTTCTTTGGCAACCCCTTCTTCGACACTGATAATGCGAATGTGAAGCACAACTACACATTTCTGTAGGTTTCAATTCGTACTAGGGATATTTTATTAGAGTGAGCCCCGTCACAGCCAACTAAAAGGTAGCAATTTAATCTGGTATGTGTCATAATTTCATTGGAAAAAGGAAGATGAAAATGAAGGTTGATGATTGGTTGGGGTGAACAGTGTTTTATCACCCCAATGCCGCAGAGAAAATACCTTCGGCATAAAAATTGGTTCATTGTCTTGTAAAATGAATAGGATGAAGGATAAGCTTATGGGATTGAAGAACTAAAGAATACTTAAGGACAAAAGTGATATGGTGAATCCTATTATGAAAATAAAGTTATAGAACCAAAATATGACCTTCTGTGAAATGTCTTGGCAATAGAAATAGGTTTAGAAAAGGAAGAATATTTTGAATCTCCATAAGCAAGGAAATCTGATCTCAAATTATTTTCCTCAATTGATGATAAATTAGAAAATAAAACGGAAATGGATATTGATCCCCTAAAATATACAAGGAAAGTGGGCAGAAAAGCTGACTGAGATTTATGGTCGGCTCATGAAAAAATGGATAAAGAACAAGGAACTCAATTAGTGATTAATGTTCCTTCCTTCAAATTTCCTAAAAATAAAAATAAATATGGTTCCTTTAGCCCTCATCCTAGTGGAGGCTGTAAATATTCTATAAAATAATGAATATCATCTCCTCGAATTGCAAGGAGAGTTAGGAAGTGAGAAAATGGAATCTAAAATCAAAATATTAATTATATCAGAGAATCCCCATGTCCTCCTCCTTCAGGGGAAGAAATTAGGGGAGCGAGAAGCTCTAGAAAAATGTTGAACAATTTATAAAGGGAGTAAACCAGTGGAAGTAAGCTCAAGGGGTGCTTCGGGTGGATTTTTCACTCTATGGGTATCCTCCTCCTTCTATCCTCTACAAGGAGAAAAATCTTAGCATTGGATCATCACTAGATTGATTCATCTCCCATACAGGAAAAATTGCAACATACTAAACATTTGCATGCCAAATATGTATCATGATAGGGTAGAATGTTAAAAACATTTGTTAGGAAAAAGGGAAACCCTTCTCAACTCCAACTGCATTTTAGGAGGTGAATTTAATGTTAGAATTCACTAGTGGAAGAAGAAAGGTGGCAACATTGTAAGAGATTAGTTTTAGAAAAAGATGGAGGAATTGATTTCCCAATTAGACTTATTCAATATCAAGCCTTAACTCTCCAAAGTTATTTTGAGCAACAAAAGAGTTGGCCTTGGACACATTTCTACAAGATTGGATCGATTCCTAGTTAGGAGTGACCTTTTGGTTCAAAAAAATTCTCCTTCTTCCTTTCTTTTGGGATGGGGTGTTGTTGACCATTGCCCTGTCAACCTTCTTTTAGAGTTGGAAGATTTAAAGGTACCATCCCATTCCCTTTTAACCCTGTGGATGAATGATGAGGATTTTAATCCACCAATGCATCAAGCATGGTCGAGGAGGGTTATTGGCTCTCCTATTTTTATATGGGAGTAGAAAATCAAGGGCTTAAAAGAGGAAATAAAAAAGTGGGAAAAGGAAAGGTCCAAATATTAGAAAAGGAAAGTGGGGCATATCAAATCCAATCAAGAAGGATCCTTTTAGAAGTGTAAGAGGCTCCAGTCATTGAGGATTTTCTTGATAAAGAGTGAAAAAGGATTTGGAAAATTGCATAGGAAATTAAAGTAAGAAGAGGATATTTGGAGATTGAAATCAAGAAGTTTGTAACTGCAATCAAGAGACAAAAATACTAATTTCTTCCACAAATAATAAAAAATAAGGGAATGGAAAAATAGAATCAAGTGTATGGAGCTTAATGGATATATTAATTCAACTTGGATAGAATAAAGGATGCCACTTTTAATGACTTTAAACCCATATATAAAGAACATGGAGATGCTCCCACAAATTTATTGGAAGATTTTTTAGGCCATATTCCCCAGCTAGTTTCAAAATCAAACAAATCTAATATTTTTCTTTGTGTCACAGAAGAAGAAATTCGGATGGTGGTTTGGTCCTTTGATCCAGATAAAGCTCCTAGTCTGATGGATTCACAAGACACTTTTATCAGAATTTTTGGAACACAATTGATCTAGGTGGATATTGGTGGCCACCTACCTATTCCACTTGGACCCCCACCACTGTCTCTTTCAGTTTTTTAGTTTCTTTAATTGTAGCATAATTTACTATTTTTGGCAGTTTTTCAGGTCATGAACTTCCGGAGCCATTTTGAGGTCCTAAACGACTTTTTTTTGGGAAAAATAGGCAAACATAAATCTTTGATTGATTGAGGCATTGTGTGCATCAAACAGAAATCGTATGCCGAAGTTACAACCTCGGGAAGTTGATGTACCAATTTATCCAAACATGGCCCATAGTTTTGGCGCTTCATCTCCTATGGTTAGGTTTTTGGATGTTTAAACTTTTCTATTGTTTCCCAATATAAATAGGCCTTCGAGCCTGATTGTAACAGTTTAGAGACATGTAACCGCCACATCTCTCATTAAAGATAACCTACCATTGCCCTAGCTAGTTCTATTTCCTTTCTGCTTGTAAGCATATTTCAATATTTGATATTAATGAAATGAAGTGTTATTTCTGATGCATCTCTGTATTTATGGTTATATATGTAATTTGTTGTGTTCCTGTTTAAGTTTGGATCAACAATTAAATATGATTTAATTAGAATGGTGGACTTTATCCAAAACTCTAGTTTAATGGGGAGCACTCTCAATTCGACATTTCTTGCTTTGGTTCCTAAATATGTAAAGCCCTCTTCTTTCTCTCACTTCAGACGTATTTCTCTTTGTAATTTTTCACATAAGATTATTACAAAGGTTATTCTTTAGAGACTCATGCCTCTTCATCCCAATATGATCTCTAGAAATCAAGGAGGGTTCATTAGTAAGAGGAATTCAATGGACAACTTTGTTTTAGTATAGGAAGCCATGGAGTCTAGTGAGTCCATAGGAGAAAAAAGGATGGTCATAAAGTTAGATATGACCAACGTCTTTCATCATGTGCGTCATTATTTTCTCTTTGCTATTTTAAGAAATTTGGGGTTCTCTTTTTTTTTTTTTCTTGGATCAATGTTTATGTTTTTGGGCCTTGGGTTGCCCCCCTTGTTAACAAATTTTCTATTGGTTTCTTTAAATATTCGAAGGGCCTCAGACAAGGATTCCCCCTCTCCCCTAGTATTTACATTCTCATGGTTGACTCATTGAGTAGGAAGTTGGAATTTGAACAAAGATGTCACTCTCTCCCTAGAATCTAATTCTCAAAAGGTATAAAGGCCATAAATCATGCCTAGTTCGTTGATCACATAATCCTTCTTGGTGATGCCTCTTGCATTATAGCACAACACTTCAAATATGTTTTGGATTATTGTGTTTTAGTCTCTAGAGGATTGATAAGTTAGGGTGAAATTAATTTGTATTCCTAGAATGTTAGCAAACTCTTGCATGGAAAGATGTCTAGAATTTTTGGGATAGAAGTAAGGGATGAGTGGACCAATTTTAAATAATTGGGCTTGCCCATATGTCTCAAAATATTACCTCATCCTTCTCAGGGTCATGCTATTGAATAGCCTAAATCCAAATTTGAGCAATGGGGGTTCATTGGGTAAATATGGCTAGAAGATTAATCCTATTTCAACCTATCCTTTTATCCCTTCTTATATTCCAATTCACATCTATGTTGGCCCCCATCTCATTCAAGCAATAAATGGCTCAAAAACTGAGGAATTTTATTTCCCAAGGAGACAAGGAAATCACTAAAAACTTTGATCTAGTGAATTGGAAGGTAGTTAGGCTTCCAAAATCCATGGGCAGTTAGGAATAAGAGACCCCTTTCTAATGAATATATCCCTTAGGGAAAACTTGGTTTGGCAGCTAATCACAGGAGATAATGATTGGTGGAAACATGTTCTTCATAAAAATATCTTAATGGGGTGAGAGAATATTGTATTATTTGTATCCCTCACAATAGAGGTAGCTCCCAGATATGGCTTTTGATGTTGGTTTTTATTCCTTTAATAAGGTATATGTTGACTTGAATTCTAGGAAATGTGAAATCAACAAATTTTTGGACTGAAGGAATTATGGAAAATCCTCCTCTGGGCTCAAATTCCCTATTTCATCCCCTATGTAGTTAGTTGATTTCCAAGCATAAAATCTCTCTATGGGATATCTCCTCCTAGTCATCTGATGAACATTCATTGATTTGGGCCTAGGGCAACATTCTGGGTCACCTTGTTAGTAGTTGCAGGTCTCTTGAATCTGCTCATATTGGATATGCTCCTTCCTCCTTATCAAATCAACATTCTCAAGGTTGGGTAGGTGATTTGTATTATGTTAAAAGGGGTTATCAATCTTTTCTCTTTTGTGATAGTAGACCTCCCTCTTCTCAGCTTTGGGCCTTTATTTGGAGCTCGGGCTACCTCCCAAAAATTAATTATTTTTGTTGGAAATTAGCTTATAGGAAGATCTTAACAACTGAGAATTTATTAAAAAGGGGAATTTTTGGACCTTCCTAGTGTGCCTTGTGCAAGCACACTACTGAAAATATAGATCATCTCTTCTTGGAATGTTCATTCACACTTGAATTTTGGGGAGTGATCTTATCTCAATTAAAATCAAGGGTAATATGGCCTTCTTCACTATAAAACTTGTTGGGAAAATGGGGAAAATGTCATAATGGGTCTTTTGCAAGGAAAAAACCAATGAAGAGAATTTAGGAAGTGTTGCCTAAATATGTATGATGGAAAATTTGGCTGGGTATAAATTAGGTTATTCAAGATAAAAGGGTGGATGTTATCAAGGTTGTGGGATCAACATCAGAGTTTCTTGGAGAATCTTTCCAGGCTAACAAGATAAACGAAGACGATCTAAAATTGGGTGAGATGAATCGAATGGATTCCATTTTTGACCAAAGTGGGCCATCAAGGAGCAAACACATCTCGACGCGAGCTAGAAAGTAAAATTATCTAAGGAGGAATTTGATCACTGGCTCTTGGAGCGGAAACAATTTTTCTTAAGTGATGCAAGGCTCCTCCCTGCAAAACCCAGAATCTTTAAACTCTGTCTATGCATATAACCATGCATTGCAATACACAGTAAATCCAGCATATTATCCCTGATAAATGTTAAAAGCTCTCAAAGTTCCAGACAATACATATGCACACAATCACTGAAATAATTAATTAAGAAATAAATTATTTACAAGAGAAATCATGGCCTATTCATGGCCTCTTCTTCTTCATACTCACTCATTCTCTCTCACTCTCTCATCCTCAATGTCTTTGAGGATTCCTAATTTATAAAACTAAGCATGAACTAGAATCACTCAATTAAAAGCTCTAAGAGTCTACATGCAATGCATACATATGGTAAAAAGCATCTTGAGGCTTTTCCCCATCTTTTTCCCTGTTCTAAAATAAGAAAGCTTTCCTTATCCCATAATGATCCACATTCACTGCTTTATGCCTAAAAACACTCCCTATTTTATTAAAAATAACAAAATATTTAAAATTATCACATCCCCCTTTTTATTCCATATTTACAAATGAAGAGGGTCTTGATGCTCCTGCATCATAAAGCTTCAACAGAACAACAAAAGGAAACCTAAGGCTATAGGAGTTGGGGGGGTAATTTTTTTTCCTAGTAATCAAGAAGAACATAGGTATGCTTGGGGTTTATGTCACACTTCCAACAATGTTGTTAAAGCCTATGCATTATATCAAGTTGTAAGAAAAATTGTGAATCGGGTAATTTAGGACGTGATTGTTTTAGGTGATTCCTTGAATATAATTCACCATTTATATTTAGGATCTCTCCCTTCAAATACAAATTTAAGTAATATTTTCAAGTGAATTTATTAGTTGTCTCAGTCTATCCCTAAGAAGAAATGTCCCCATCTTCTTAGATTAAACAACTCCAAGGAAGATCACATGGCTAATTTGGGGTCAAGGCTAAATCAAGGTGAATTTTGGTGGAGGGGAAAGGGGTATGTCCCCCTTCGTTAATGGTCAATTAAGAAACTCAAAAATCAAAGCAACAGAATAATTTATCATAGTTTAATGTAACATTTTGATGTTTTGTAAATTTTGTTTTTTGTTAGGTCAGTGTTAGTAAACGTATGAGTGGAATATTATAGACATTGTAGCATTTTGTTCAAAAGCTTCAAGGTCATAATTCTTTAGATAGTCATTAATACATACTCCTTTCCAACCATGTCCTCTAGTTTCAACTTATGTAAAGCTTTAACTCAACGTCTTTTGATATAATAATTATTCTTAATTCTTGTTAAAAAAATTATATATAAATATATATGTATGATAGATAATGGAACTAATTTAAAATAAAATTAGACTCATATTTATATTAAGTCATAATTCATATTTTGTCATACATTTAAATCTATTGGAAATCAATTTTAATATTATTTATTATTAAATTATTTTATATTTAATTATAAAAAAAACAAATATAATAATATTAATTTTTTAATTTAATATTTTAATACAATTATTTTATTTAGTTCATTTTCAAATAATTATATAACATTCCATAAATATTCCATAAATGTTCTATTAAATAAATATGGCAGGTTACCAATTATGTTAATTATAACAATATGTTCTATAAATGAATATGACAGGTTACCAATTATGTAAATGTTAATAATATGTTGTAGAAATCATATGCTTTCTTAAACCATACTTTTAATTTGATTGAAATTTCTTTATAAATTAAATTTAGTCATTATATTTATTTTATTTTAATTTATTTTAAGAATAATATTAGAGATAAAATTGATTTTTTTTAATTAAAATTAAATATAACTTTATAATCAAAACCAAATCTGTCAAATATTTAACACGGTTTTTAAAATTAACAAAAGCTTAAAAAAATAAAAATAAATCTATCATGTTCCATTTAAATACTTTATATTTATAATTTAGATCTAGAATCATAACATTTGGAAAACTTAAAACAGAAGGTCCCAAAATCATACGTGTTCTTGTGTATACATCATTAGTTTAAAAAAAATTCGTCTTAGTATTTAATGTTATTACTCCGGATGCTGGTGATGAAACGAGTAACGGGAAGGAGGAGCCGAGGGCCACCGAGGTCGGTTGAAGCTTCCTTTGGTCAGGGTAGTGCTATTTTTTTTGTTAATTTGTAAATGAATAGTAATTATAGCTATAGATTCGAGAAATTATAAAATTCCAGAGGGCGAGGGTAGAAAGGAAATATGGTAAGTTTGGGGGACACTATTTTTTATTACACTAAACTGTAGATTTAGACATTTCCCTGGTCTCTAGCATGGGCAGGGAACTTGTTAGAATTTTCTTTATGCTATGAAAAATATTGGCAATTTATGTATCATGTAAAAAAAAATATTATTATTATGATTATATTAAAATTTAATTATAATATGATTATAAGGTTTTTTTGGTATTATTAGGATAAAATTGTATTTTGTTCTTCTTATAAGATTTAAAATTAATTTTAATTAGTTAAAAGTTAATCTAACTCAAACATCAGAAAATAAGTTAACAATTTTATATCGAGTTGTACTTTTTATTCCATAATCGAGTACATCACCACTTACATAAGAAAAAGTGCATAAGTCACTTACCATATTAAATACATTGGTAACGCATATATAATTATTTTTCCTTAGAAATATTACCAATGATCTTTCTATTTGGTAACGCATATATAATTATTTTTCCTTAGAAATATTATCAGTGATCTTTCTATTTTTCTTATCTTTAACCTTTTTCCACCATATTGATGGAGCCACATTAACTAAGCATGATTCAAAAGCTAGGAGTTTTAGACTTAGAATGAATTAGTTCCTATCCCTCTAAAATGGAGTGGATTTTCCAATCCAACACATTTAATTGTTAATTTCTCATTCAAACCAATATTAGTAATAGGCTACTCAACCTCCCATTCACATCGGTGTCAATATCTAAACTTCATTTCATCTAAAATTCCATCTCTTTGATTTTGTTTTGGTTTCTTGTTTCTAAGGAAGATAAGCATGGGTATGGGAGACAAGTAGCTTATAAATGACTCTAAAGATGGCATATCCTACACCTAAATGTAGTGCTCTTATAATCCAAAAACAATGTGTATTTAAATTTTTTCCATTTGAAAAGCATTGTCTAGAAGACCCTTACTAAATTGAAGAAATCTTTACTCAACACACATACATGCATTGAGGTGTCTTTTAAGGGATGCAATGAAAAACCAATCCATTTCTCTAATTTTGTCAAAATCTTCTCATATTTCTCATACCTATAAAGTGGACCATGTTGAGGATGTATTATTAGTGGAAATCATGGCGTAGGGGTCACACATCTAAGTTTATTATATAAAAAATATTTAGTTATTTGTAAATATAATGGGTATTAGCTTTCTACATCAACATTGTTATAGTGGATCTACATGACTAGAGCAAAAGAATATGAGATTTCGTTATGTTCTAAAAGTTATTTTTATTGTTTATTTTTATGATCATGTTAATTATAAATAAGCATTTGAGAAAGATATGTATTTTTTAGGAAGCATAAATTTTTTTATAATTCCCATGGTTTCCAAATTCTGGTTTTAATAGTGACGATCTCCCTTTTGAGGTGAACGAAAAGTACAATGACAATGTTAAGTGCATTCTCATCTATTTCCTTTAATTTTATCTTGGAAATTAATTTCTCGTGTATATTTTTTAATTATATCATACAAACTAATTATGATTATAACAGTCCACTATTTTCAATACTGGAAAAAATATCTAAATCATCTTCCTAAATTACCATCACATTTTCTATATTATCATTTTTTAAATATAAAAATATTTTGATAATAAATTAACATTCATAAATACATCATTCATTCCTACATGCCATTATCATTACCTCATGACTAATATCATTGAATCATATTTTAAAAACCTTTCTGCATATATCATTCATTTATACATAAATAATAGACAATGTTAATTACCTCAATAGTAATTAACAACTACCGAATCATATTTTAAAAACTTTTCTATTCTATGGGAATTTGTAATATATAAATTATCATAGAATCACGCCACACGTTGCAGGAGGACTCCTTCCAACTCACAAAAGATTCAGTATTTTGATTAAAAAATTGGCTGAATGCACGCGGGAAGCAAGGGGGCCAGGTAGCATTTGGGACATCAGACTGTAACTTATGGTTTAACGTGGTCAAAGTTTTGAATGGCGTAGCGCAAGTTGCAATATTTGATTATTCTAACATGAGAGACGACAAAGATTAATGTGCTCAGTCCCTCAATTTATTTGGAGTTTTCTTTGTTGTTCAACGGGGGAAGGGGAAGAAACCTTCGATCCACAAGTTACTGGAACCTACGAGTCTCTGATTCGAGGAAAAAGTCAAGCCACATGTGAATTAATTCCATTGAATTTGGAAGCTGCATTTCAGAGTTTTATCGCAGAGATCCAAAAAGCTTATATCAACGGTGACTTCATTGAGGTTACCTGGCTGCGCTTCTGAATCAATGGTTTCCACTCACTCTGATTCGGACACAAGCGGTACCTAAAAATTTCATGGACGAAAAATGGTTTTGCATTCATTATAATTGGTATTCAAGTGGGGAGATTCTTTGAAGGCCTATTTGCACAACAGATTTTGTGTATTGGTGTGAATTGAAGATGGGATATTCATGCAAATCATGGATGGAGAACCCAACAAGAACCCTGGTATTGGTGAACTTGGCAGGGATCATGGAAAGAGCAGATGAAGCGCTGTTGCCCGGGGTGTACCAGGAGGTTGGATTGGCATTGCATATTTCACCAACACAGTTAGGGTCTCTCACCCTACTCAGATCTATAACTCAAGCTGGTTGTTATCCACTGGCAGCATATCTGGCGATTCATCGCAATCGTGCGCATGTGATTGCTCTAGGAGCATTTCTGTGGGCAGTTGCTACATTTCTCGTTGGGATCTCTACAACTTTTGCTCAGGTACTGACAATTTTCCTTCATTGGCATAACAGGAAATTGCATATTATTGAGTTTGGTCTTAAAAAAAATAGGTAAGCACATTAAGGAGGTGAAAAACAGACATTGGAATTGTTTTCTTACACATTATATTGTTTATTGTAGTTTTTACTGTATGTTATTAATGCAAAGAGAATATTAGAAAAAATAAAGAATGGATGTCAACATGGCGGAGACCAACTGTTTGGGTTTTCAGTATGGAAACCCATGGCCAAATGTCATTTTTTCTTGAAAAGGAATGCTAACCCATTGATGTGTATGTTAAAAAAAAATGGAATTAAGTTTTCAATCTATGTATCTTATTAATGGAAAGAGAATATTAGAAAAAATAAAGGATGAATATCAACATGGCGGAGACCTAACTGTTTGGGCATGGCGGAGACCTAACTGTTTGGGTTTTCAGTATGGAAACCCATGGCCAAATGTCATTTTCCTTGAAAAGGAATGCTAACCCATTGATGTGGTGTTGTAGATGTTTTATTGTATGTTAAAAAAAAATGGAATAAAGTTTTCAATCTATGTTGTTATATGAATACATATTAGCATGATCGTATGGATTTATCCATTACAAAAAATGAAACCAAATCCTAAAATTTTCAGCGGTTGAGATTTCAAATGATTTCTAATCTGCACTAATTAAAGCCAATAGAAGTTGGGATTTCTAATCTGCACTAACTAAAGCCGATATTCTCGGGATTCTAGTCTGGCACTAGTTAAAGCCTGTTCCTTCTTGGCAATAATCAAGGTTTCAAAGTATGGTCAAATTTTGTTATTACCTTGCAAAGCTGCAAGGAGGTAATGACTACCTCAATTCAACAAATTTTGTTATCACCTTGCAAAGCTGCAAGGAGGTAATGATTACCTCAATTCAACTCGTAAGAGCAAATTATCTTGGCATTGTGTATATTGTAGATTTCATAAATATTTTAAAATTTGAAGGACATAAGAGTGGATAATTGTTTGAACTCGCTCATACTTTTGATTCCGACAATTGTTTGACCTCCCCATATCCTTAGATTTTGACCATTGTTCGACCTGGCCCATATCTTTTAATTCTGAAATATTCAGAAAATCCTCAATCGAACTAAGTTTGGGGCATTGCTCCAGCTTCCTCAAGTTGCTGCAACCAGGTGATGCATGTCGACAATTAATTCCCCCAAATATGAACCCGTTGGATTTATAGCTAGATATAATGTTATATGAACATATTGTCTCTGTGGATTTATAGGTCGCAGTATCAAGAGCATTGAATGGGATTGGACTTGGAATAGTAATACCCGCAATTCAGTCTCTCGTGGCAGATTCGGCGGATGAAGGAAACCGTGGGTTGGCTTTCGGGTGGCTAGCGTTTACAGGCAGCTTTGGATCTATATTGGGTAGTATGTTTTCTGTTTTGTTAGCTTCCACAACAGTGATGGGGATAGCCGGGTGGAGAATTTCTTTTTTTATAGTCGCAGGAGTGAGCGTTGTGATTGGGGTTTTGCTCCGTGCTTTTGCAACAGACCCGCGGTTTTCAAACGGTTCGATGCCCAAAACTTCGTGAGTATATCTGTCAATTCCTTTGATACATAACAACGCGCATAGATTTCTATCAAAAAATGAATTTCACTGGACTTGTTGTGGTTCAGTTTAAACAGTACAAGTGATATAGCATCTGTGAATTTTTTTAGAGAAAATGAAACGAAAGGGCTGTCACCACTATGGTCGGATCTGAAGATAATGGTTGCAGAAGCGAAGAAAGTGATGGGAATTCGGAGCTTTCAGATATTTGTAGCTCAAGGGGTCATGGGATCATTTCCATGGTCGGCTCTATCGTTTGTACCCATGTGGCTGGAGCTCATTGGCTTCTCTCATGAAGAGACTGCATTTCTGATGACTCTCTTTACCGTGGGGTGTTCCTTGGGTGGATTGTTTGGAGGGCGAATGGGGGACGTTATTGCCAGACGACTTCCAAATGCTGGAAGGATTATTCTTTCGCAAATAAGTGCAGGTCTGGCTATTCCTTTGAGTGCAGTTCTGCTGCTAGTCATGCCTCGTGATCCTTCTACTGGGTTGGCACATGGCCTAATGTTTTTCATCATGGGAATCTTCATATCATGGAACGGAGCTGCCACCAACAAGCAAGTAGCATGTTTCATATTTTAGCAACATTAATGCACATTCATTGATTCATGTATTTGAATCCAAAATTTATACCCTTTTTTTTTTATGTGCAGTCCCATATTTGCAGAAATTGTACCTGAAAAGGAAAGAACGACTATCTATGCCTTGGACCGATCATTTGAAACAATCCTCTCATCCTTTGCTCCGCCGGTAGTTGGCATTCTGGCCCAACATGTATATGGCTACAAACCTATTCCGAAAGGGTCGAGCAAAGCCACTGAAACAAAAACAGATAGGGTTAATGCTGCTGCATTGGCGGAGGCACTCTACACAGCAATAGCTATTCCAATGACTCTGTGTGTCCTCATTTACTCCCTTCTTTATCGATCATATCCGAAGGATCGTGACAGAGCAATCCTTGAATCTGAGGGCCAATTGGAAATGCAGCAGCGTTGTATCGATTCACCTGCTGATTACAGTGTTGTTGAAACGCACGAACAAATTGATGACGATGAGGAGAAGAAATTGCTGATCGATTGAGAGAATACAAGAGAGACAACATATGCTCTGAAATGATATCCAACGATCAATCTGTGTTTAATCTTTGAGTTAAAGAAGTCCCTAGCATACATTCAATGTCAAATCTATGTGAATAATTTAGCTCAAGATAGGGAGGATATATATATATATTTTTCTCTTTATATTAACTCAATATAATATATTATGTTTTTTTCTCCTGGAAAAAAAAAAAAAATTAGCTGATTATTTCCGTTAATCATACTTTTATTCCTTGTGATCTCCATTAGATACCAGAGATTCCTGTACAATGGATATATTTTTTTATATAGGTAAAATGGTTTTTTAACTGGAATTTATCAAAATCTGACAATATAGTTTCCAGATTTTTTTGTTTTCCAAAATAAATTTTTTAATGTATAAATGATTCAGCATTCTGAAAAACCTTGCGGAACCTTGTGGCATTCAAATTATTTAGATTAAACAATTTAAATTCAAGTTTTAAAAAAAATTATCAGATTTTGATTAAAATTAATAAAAAATTAATGGTGAAAAACTATTTCATTTATAAATTAAACTAATTTTTCTAAAAAAAAATAAACAATAAAAAACTATTTCATTTTATAATTAAATTTTTTCTGAAAAAAAATATAAATCAACCTTAATAAAACTTTTAACTTTAATAAATAATGTGTTATTCTTACCCTTTTGAAATTATAAATGAAATAAAATAGGTTTATTTGCCTTTTATAAATTAAGAGAATGTAAGCTAGTGTGAGATTTCTCGAATGGAAAAATTATAACAAAAAATTGTAATTTAGTATTTATTTTAATTTTTATATTAATACTTATTTTTAAATATTTTAAAAATCACTTATCTAAAATAAAAATATAACTCTATACATTCTCAAAAACGTATTTATCCAACCATTAGTCCCATTATATATTATCTATTTTCCATATCCTTCCTATCTAGTTCATTCTTATGCTTTTTCCCTTGAGCATACTTTAAACTTTTTTTCATATTATCACATCCTTTGACCTTGTAACTTCTTATACTTCGTGGCATAGTTAATGATATTCTTATATTTTATTGAAAATTATTTATGTATTGAGAGAGG
>APFE031694883.1:43537-60541 GCA_000404065.3 Pinus taeda | reverse complement strand
CTTCCTATTGCTCTTCAGCAGATCCTTCTCTCCTGGAGTTAATCTATTAAACTCATTATCATCTGCTGGTTCATCAAACCCATCTTGAACTAATTCCCATAAATCTTGACAAGAAAAGAGGGCTTTCATAGTTATTGCCCAATAATCATAGTTCTTCCCATTGAACTGTGGGAGCTGGGTGTTAAACATACCCATGCCAGTGCTTGTGCTAGCCATTCCTTGTTTTCTTGACTGTGTATCTTAAAACAACTGACTGCTGCAACCAAAAGACTCCTCCCTTCAGCTTCTTTGTCACCTACAAAGAGCCTAAACCTGCTCTGATACCACTATTGGGTATTTTTGCAATGGGAAAATACCAAAACCAGAAAAAACAAAACACAGAGGCAATGCTCTGTTTCCTTTGCACCAGGATCTTTTGCACAGAGGAGTCTTTAAAAAAAATTTACAGAGCACAGAGTAGTGCACCACCATAAAATATTTATATTCATTAAAACAAATTCACTGATACATATTCATCCTCTATGCTGAGAGGGATTCACTAAAACATTTCACCAAAAACAAAATTACTCTGCCTCTGTTACAAATGATTTTTACACCACTGTGTAAAATCTTCTTTTCACATTCACTGCTGTAAAATAGCTTTTACATTTACTGCTGTAAGAATAGAAATTCTTACATAAGTTTACTGCTAAAAAAAATTCTTTCACATTCACTTCTATGTGAAATTCTTCATTACATTCGAAGTGCTGGAGATTTTACATTTCATATTCAAATAAAAAAAATTGCCATACCGTTCGTTTCAACAAACAACTATATCCACCTGTAATAAGAGATGCTGTGTTTCCCCTGTTCTTTTTGCTGCTGCGAGCCTGCTTCTCCCGTGTGCAAAATTACACAGTCACTTACACTTGCAGAATGGTCAACAACCAACAAAAATTGGTTTTACATGTTACGTAAAAACTAAACTTACGCGACCCCTCGTGAATAATAAAAAAAACATTAAAATTAAAACCACTACTTATGCCCATGCCTATTTTAAATTCGTGCCCATACATGTCGTATGAAGACATAAAGTCTTTTACCTAAGTTTATGACACATTTATTAAAAACATTAAATAAAACGTGCAGTAATAGTAAAAATAAAGTTCGGGCTGGTTGAAAGTAATCCTTCTCCGTTGACCTGATCGGACGCAATTCGCACACCAACTTCAGACAAAACAAACGACCTTTACCGTCCGGGGAAAGTGGTTTTGAGTTTTACACTGGACGCGTGGCAGCTGATCGGGGTGTTCGGAGGCCTTCAGACATAAACCACTTTTTGCCAAAAGCGGTGCGAAATGGTTGAGGGTGGTTTATGGTATTGCTGGGTGGTTTCCCGCGCGGGTGAAATTATAAATTCAACATTGTCTTCACCTGGCCCATATCTTTTAATTCTGAAATATTCAGAAAATCCTCAATCGAACTAAGTTTGGGGCATTGCTCCAGCTTCCTCAAGTTGCTGCAACCAGGTGATGCATGTCGACAATTAATTCCCCCAAATATGAACCCGTTGGATTTATAGCTAGATATAATGTTATATGAACATATTGTCTCTGTGGATTTATAGGTCGCAGTATCAAGAGCATTGAATGGGATTGGACTTGGAATAGTAATACCCGCAATTCAGTCTCTCGTGGCAGATTCGGCGGATGAAGGAAACCGTGGGTTGGCTTTCGGGTGGCTAGCGTTTACAGGCAGCTTTGGATCTATATTGGGTAGTATGTTTTCTGTTTTGTTAGCTTCCACAACAGTGATGGGGATAGCCGGGTGGAGAATTTCTTTTTTTATAGTCGCAGGAGTGAGCGTTGTGATTGGGGTTTTGCTCCGTGCTTTTGCAACAGACCCGCGGTTTTCAAACGGTTCGATGCCCAAAACTTCGTGAGTATATCTGTCAATTCCTTTGATACATAACAACGCGCATAGATTTCTATCAAAAAATGAATTTCACTGGACTTGTTGTGGTTCAGTTTAAACAGTACAAGTGATATAGCATCTGTGAATTTTTTTAGAGAAAATGAAACGAAAGGGCTGTCACCACTATGGTCGGATCTGAAGATAATGGTTGCAGAAGCGAAGAAAGTGATGGGAATTCGGAGCTTTCAGATATTTGTAGCTCAAGGGGTCATGGGATCATTTCCATGGTCGGCTCTATCGTTTGTACCCATGTGGCTGGAGCTCATTGGCTTCTCTCATGAAGAGACTGCATTTCTGATGACTCTCTTTACCGTGGGGTGTTCCTTGGGTGGATTGTTTGGAGGGCGAATGGGGGACGTTATTGCCAGACGACTTCCAAATGCTGGAAGGATTATTCTTTCGCAAATAAGTGCAGGTCTGGCTATTCCTTTGAGTGCAGTTCTGCTGCTAGTCATGCCTCGTGATCCTTCTACTGGGTTGGCACATGGCCTAATGTTTTTCATCATGGGAATCTTCATATCATGGAACGGAGCTGCCACCAACAAGCAAGTAGCATGTTTCATATTTTAGCAACATTAATGCACATTCATTGATTCATGTATTTGAATCCAAAATTTATACCCTTTTTTTTTTATGTGCAGTCCCATATTTGCAGAAATTGTACCTGAAAAGGAAAGAACGACTATCTATGCCTTGGACCGATCATTTGAAACAATCCTCTCATCCTTTGCTCCGCCGGTAGTTGGCATTCTGGCCCAACATGTATATGGCTACAAACCTATTCCGAAAGGGTCGAGCAAAGCCACTGAAACAAAAACAGATAGGGTTAATGCTGCTGCATTGGCGGAGGCACTCTACACAGCAATAGCTATTCCAATGACTCTGTGTGTCCTCATTTACTCCCTTCTTTATCGATCATATCCGAAGGATCGTGACAGAGCAATCCTTGAATCTGAGGGCCAATTGGAAATGCAGCAGCGTTGTATCGATTCACCTGCTGATTACAGTGTTGTTGAAACGCACGAACAAATTGATGACGATGAGGAGAAGAAATTGCTGATCGATTGAGAGAATACAAGAGAGACAACATATGCTCTGAAATGATATCCAACGATCAATCTGTGTTTAATCTTTGAGTTAAAGAAGTCCCTAGCATACATTCAATGTCAAATCTATGTGAATAATTTAGCTCAAGATAGGGAGGATATATATATATATTTTTCTTCTTTATATTGACTCAATATAATATATTATGTTTTTTTCTCCTGGAAAAAAAAAAAAAATTAGCTGATTATTTCCGTTAATCATACTTTTATTCCTTGTGATCTCCATTAGATACCAGAGATTCCTGTACAATGGATATATTTTTTTATATAGGTAAAATGGTTTTTTAACTGGAATTTATCAAAATCTGACAATATAGTTTCCAGATTTTTTTGTTTTCCAAAATAAATTTTTTAATGTATAAATGATTCAGCATTCTGAAAAACCTTGCGGAACCTTGTGGCATTCAAATTATTTAGATTAAACAATTTAAATTCAAGTTTTAAAAAAAATTATCAGATTTTGATTAAAATTAATAAAAAATTAATGGTGAAAAACTATTTCATTTATAAATTAAACTACATTTTTTTTCAAAAAAAAAATAACAGTAAAAAACTATTTCATTATAAATTAAATTTCTTTTCTGAAAAAAATATAAATCAACCTTAATAAAACTTTTAACTTTAATAAATAATGTGTTATTCTTACCCTTTTGAAATTATAAATGAAATAAAATAGGTTTATTTGCCTTTTATAAATTAAGAGAATGTAAGCTAGTGTGAGATTTCTCGAATGGAAAAATTATAACAAAAAATTGTAATTTAGTATTTATTTTAATTTTTATATTAATACTTATTTTTAAATATTTTAAAAATCACTTATCTAAAATAAAAATATAACTCTATACATTCTCAAAAACGTATTTATCCAACCATTAGTCCCATTATATATTATCTATTTTCCATATCCTTCCTATCTAGTTCATTCTTATGCTTTTTCCCTTGAGCATACTTTAAACTTTTTTTCATATTATCACATCCTTTGACCTTGTAACTTCTTATACTTCGTGGCATAGTTAATGATATTCTTATATTTTATTGAAAATTATTTATGTATTGAGAGAGGGAAATATATATAATATATTCAATAATGGCTTCTTATAATTATATATAGAAATTATTTTCTTGATAATAAAATTTATTTTTATATTTTTTTAATAAGGTAAATAGGTTAAAGATTTTATTGATTAATTAAAAATATATATATATATATAGTTTTGGTTTATCTTAATTTCTTATCAAAGATATTAAATTAATGGCAAAACTATAAATTCTTTAGTATCTATGTGGTATTTATGTACCGTGTTCAAAAGAGTTAAGT
This sequence comes from Pinus taeda, assembly GCA_000404065.3. Classification (NCBI taxonomy): domain Eukaryota; kingdom Viridiplantae; phylum Streptophyta; class Pinopsida; order Pinales; family Pinaceae; genus Pinus; species Pinus taeda. Next base: position 56,164 of record APFE031694883.1, on the reverse strand, counting down.
ATTTGGTTTTAAGGTCTTTATTGTCTAACTACATAATTAGAATATATATTAAGCAAAAATCCAATTAAAAACCAAAGAAATAATATCAATTCATGTTGAGTGAGTCAAGTGAGAGGGATCTACCTCTATTAGCGCTTTGCCACTTCTAGGAGAGTTGCCAAAGTTAGGCTGAGAGGCTAAGATGCTCTTTTATCATCTTCATGCATTGGTCCAAAGTCTTCATATACAGTTGTAGCTCATCAAGAATGAGAAATGTTTCCTCCTTTGCTTCATTCTTTTCTCATATAACTTCGCCTAGTAATGTATTTATGTGCCAACATAAATCCACCATGTACCAGATATGCTACTTTTCCCATGATATCATTGTCGAATACACAATTGCATTATATAGCAATAGCATTCTCGACCTTAGTGAACTCAACTTGGATTTTGGTGGCATTTGGGAATAATAGTGTATGACCAAGGATTCCACAAAATGATAATGAAAGAGGAGGAGCCTTCACCACCCTATGGCATAGGTTTTATCCTTATATTGATATAAGTAACTACAATAATTTTTACTACGAGTACCCATGTGAGAGCCTTACAATTGGAATATTAAGTTTATTGGGAACTTGTAGGTAAAATCTTGCATGAACATCTTTGAAGTTGGATTTTGGATCAACAAAAACACACTTGTTTTATTTTCAAAATGTGGTTTACCATTAGGTTAAAATTTTTATGTAAATATGATTTATCTTGCTTTATTATCTTAGTAAAAATTAAATGCTTAAATTTCCTTTGTATTTTTGCAACATTCATTCATTAAATGGACATAATAAAGTTTAATAAGCATTTAAAAGACAAAAATAATAGACATCAAATAAGAAGAAAAAAAAGTTGTTAACAGAGGTTACCCATTGTGGACTACATCTTTGGGTTAACTTCAAAAGCGCAACCCATCATTTATAATAATAAGAAATACATAAAATTTCTTCCATACTACAAAAATGATTTTAAAACTTGCAAAATTTTCCTTTAGAATTCTTCTAAGAAGTTAGGAGCACTGTTGGAAACTTCCTCTAGCTTCTTCTTGCAAATAAACTCTATATGGCCTTTTTTCTCCAAAAATGTTGTAAAATACACTTTATAAACGATTATGGGCAATATTTTATCACCTAACAAACCTATGCTGCAATCATAAAGTGTGGAGTTTATAAAGGCTAGGTTGCAGTTCAAGTTCTGCCAAAAATAATGTATAATTAATTACATTATCTATAAAATCCCTGCTCATATCACCATGTAGCCTCGTCTTAGTGTAGTGCTAAGTTTTGTTGCTTGTGTACAAGAGGTCAAAGGTCCAATTCCTTTGTTACTAGATTTTGTGCTATGTAGTTTTCAACCACCGGTCTAGTACCATATAGGCCTTTTAGGAGGTCCATGTAGTAGTCTCTTATTGGTTTACATGGTGCCACATGTCAACTTACCACCATCCATGTGTCAGCCTTTAACTATGCCACATCTTAGCCTAGACTATGCCATGTTTCAACCTCCAGGCATGTCACGTGACATCGTGCAGTGTGTCATGTGTCAGCCCTACCCTTGTTAGAATCTTCCACTTTTGAAGGCCATAACCTTTTGATACAACATTTGTTTTATTCCATTCAAGTTATGTTGGAAATCCCTTGAGGAATATTTTGACATGGAGACCCTTTTATGGGCATTTGATACCGTCAATTTAGATTAGTTGTGGGCATCCTCCTAGATTATTATTTAGTGTTGATAGAGTTTTGGGATCTTACTATGTAATTTTACCATTCTATACAACATTTATATAAACATATATTGGATTTCATCTATTACAATCTTGATAGTATTTACAATTTCCAAGTCTAACTAGAAGACATGTTTTTATTTAATGACATGAAAAAACATATTTGTATTATAGTTGGAAAAAATGTGTTTAACCAAATTGTATGATATCTTAACATTCCTAATACTTGTTTGACATGCCAAAACCATTATCAACGTATCAAGGATTTCCCCAAATAATCAAAACATCCTAAGTCCTTTCAAGTGAATCTATGCCTTATAAGTTCCACACGCCCCTCATATTCCTATAGATAACTAGGATAGTTGGAATATAAGTAAGATCTTATAGATATCTAGGATAGTTGGAATATAAGTAAGATCTTCTAATTAATTGAACACCCCAACCATAGTAGTTAGGTAGTGCGTAATATATAATGACAACCACTAATCCTTAAAGCCACGCAAACACTGCTCTTAAAGCACTTAAGGGTGCTAACCCTATTCTTTATGGGCCACAACTCTAGAAAGTTAACAATCAATGTGCTAGAAGGTCATTGCCTCTCTATACTAAGAGGCATAGCGCTAAAGTGGTAACAAAATTTTAACTACATAATCATAGCCTTAATAGAATTAATAAGAAGAAATCCATTTCTAAGAAGTAAAATTCTAACTTATGATATTAAAAGACAAATTTGTTGTAATATATCTCAAAATCTCAAATCTTTATGTTTTCAAATATGCACAATAGTTATAATTAAAGTGGATATGGATATATGTGTTGGAAACTTAAAAATATTGGCAGGGGCGGGGGGGGGGTGCGCGGAGGGGTGAATCAGTATTGTAGTGATGGATCAATGTTTACCCCATTTTTCCATTCTCTACAATTTAACTAAATCATGAATAAGTTAACCAACAACATATTAATTAATTAGCATATCTATATACATAATTATGTGAGAAACATATAAACATGAGAGAATATGAACACATGGACATCATCAACCATGAACCATGAGAAACAATACACATGAAGACACACCAATCAAGAGGTAAACACATAATAACAATGGATGTAAGGTGGAAACCCTTCCAAGAGAAAAACCATAATTTTCTTGCATCTGTCTGCTTCTTTATTATTAAAATCTTCAGTACAACATGTCAATAGCCACCACTAGTGTGCAAGCCCCAACTTGCGATCATGTTAGAAACCACTCGCTCCAAGCCACTACCAGAACGAAACCCACCACTTCCTAAAATTTGCAAACAACCACCTGTTGGAAGCCACCACTCCCTCAACTATGCAAGCCACCACCTAAATGCCAAATTTCTGAACACCAAGTTTGCGAATACAATTTTTTTTTCATCTCCAATGGTATTTCAAACTCCTTTTCTCAGAATTGTTTCCAACTTCTTCAACATCTTTCCCAACACCTGCAAGACCTGTACACACCTCAAAAAACCTTGTGAACACTTCTTAACATTAACACAACCCCATAAAGCCTGTGGAAATCAATGCCAACACAACTAGCTTCATGAGCCATGTAAATGCCATTGTTTACATAGTTGTTGATAGTCATGTGGTTTAGTGGAGCTAGTGGTAGCTTGTGCAACTTTCATCTGAGAGTATAGTTTAACAATGACAGCTTTAATACTTTTTCTTATAACACCAAATTTATAGGCACCAATATTTCTAGGAAGCTTATTCAAAATGGCAGTTGTTACCCAATTTGGTAAAAAAGCAATGAAGATTTCTTTCCATTTGGGATCTAGAATCATCTCAGAAGAAAGAGTATGCAAACGTTGGAGATATTCCATAAAATATTCATCAAAATGCTACATATTAGTAAGCTTCATGGATGTAAGTGTGACTGCAGCAAGTTCATTATTGATCTGAGGATAACCACAAAAATTGACAAGAACCATGCATTAGGCAACCAATCATGTTATTCACAGGTAATGAAGTCTCTGGATCCATATATGTAGTATTATCTAGGTTCATTACCACAGATGTTTCCCAAGAAGGAATGAGGATAGGATCATAATGAATTTCTACTTTAAGCCAAGAATCAAGGGGTCATTCAAATCCACTGATGATTTTCCTAGTTGCATTTATTGGAGAAATGTCATCTGCTAAATATGTGCGGTAGCAAACCAACATGGAACTCAATGTAGACATTATTTATGCTTCAGAACAATTATCAATATTCCATGAATATGTGGAAGAAGCAGACCAATCTTTATGATATTATGATTTCATGACATCTCTTTTATCAGGAGCAAGTGACCAAGAAGAATTCCAAGAACTTCTATCAGTAACTTTATCTACAGTTGTATCTTTGGATTCTTCTTCATCGGGAAATGAAATCAGATCAGGAATGTCTTTTGCTATCTAAAAAGTTTCTTTATCAGGAGGAGAAAAATTACTCACAAGAAACTCTAAATCTTCTAGAGTAGGAGGAGCAGAGGGCGCTACTTCAAATTTGTTGAGTATTGTATCAGAACTAGAAGGCTTATCAGGATCATCTCTTGATTTCAACCACTCAAAAACTGTCATTTTATGTCCATGGCTTGAAGAGTTTAGACTAGAAAACTTGTCAGCATTAGCCATAGGAGCATAGACAAAGGTAGTTTCTGGTTTAGGAAAAATGATATCACCAGGATTCTTCATTTTTTACTAAATAGTAGGAACAACATGGAAAGGTATTTGATCTTGAGGATCTGAGAAATAAGTAGTAGCTTTAAAAGTAGGATTAGGAGTGTTTTTCTTTTTCAGACTTTCAACAGAAGTAGAGACAACCCAAACTTGTTTATTTACTACTTCAAGTGACGTTTTTAAGCTTGTCACCATATCCTAACTCTTGTCTTCTACTGAATGTACTTTACCAATCCATTTGGAATTATCATTAATCCCTTTTTCTAAAACATCAATAGTTTTAGCAATATGCAAATCATTTGATCCAAGAGTTTTTGTTCCATCTACTAATTGATCTCTGGTAAAATCTACCTTTTGAAGAATTTTATCAATTATTTCTTGGAGCATTTTATTTTTTGTGGTTGCATATTGATGATTTCTTTCTAGATGTTTAATCAAACTATCTAGAGCAAGATTTGTCCAGTTTTTTGCTGCAACCGGTTCCATCTCTAAAAGATGAGACTGGTCAAATTGAAGTGGAAGTAACTTAAAAATCTTATCATCTTGTCTGATAACAAGATTTTTCCAAGGATGAATTGTTGTCTCAGTGCTAAGAATAGTGCCATCTATTAATTCCCATTTGTGTTGTGGCACTTCTGTCTGTAAGGCTGGCCCTTGCATCATATTCACTCTAAGGGTTTTACAGATGTGTTCTAACAAAAGTTGCCCTTTCATCTTAACAGACTGTAAATGTTTCAGAACATTTGATTTTTGCAACATATTTTATATTTATCATCTATGTGAGGGATGATAAGAGGTCCAGGAATTTCAACTGGATTTTCCTTAATATTTGTTTTTATATCTTCACAAGATAGATTCTTGAACTTTTTGACCAAAGCCATTTCTACTTCATTTGTACTTGGATAATAAAATTCATAAAAAGAAATACATTGGTTATTTTGTTCCATCCAAGCTTTCCAATTTTTATTGTTGGCTTTGTTGATTGTTGACCTATCTTTCTTTGAATAGGTTTTCATTTCTTCATAGTATCTATACTCTTGCTGATGAGTATACAGATCCCAGTTAAGAATTTTCTTATACCATTCATTTGAGGGATCATAAGGACTTATTCCTTTGTATATCTTAAGAAATTGAATGATTTCTTCATCAGAAGGAAGCTGTACTTTACTAGGAATCTTTTTCCTAGGATCCAATCTGTAGCTGGGGATTTCTTCTGGATATCCTAAGCCTTTTGTAGAAGATCTTCCTACTGATTGAAGCAAATTTTCTTCATGAGCTGAAAAAGAAATACACTTTGTATATTCATGTGTTTGATTTCCAGAACTTGGAACAAAACGAATCATGTTTATTCTCCTTCTGTCTTTATCTTGTTCTTCTTTTTCATGGGGTTTTGGAAGACTAGGAGTTTGCTGACAAAAGCTAGGTGAACAATGAGGATGATTACATACAGATGGTTGTGGAAATTGTGGAATTTGGAATGCTAATTGCATATTAATTGTTCTAGGAGGAAAAATATTTAAACGCAGAGACTGAAGAGCTTGTGCAATCATATTTGATAACATATGCATGAAGTTTGGATCAGAAGTAAGATCATATGAAGGACTTGGTGATCCTTCGGGAATAGATGCAATAGAGGACATTTGTGGTTTTACTGCGACTTCAGTTTTTACAGGGTTTTGTATAACAAGAGGAGGAGGAGGTCCACCATGCTCAAACTGTGCATACTCTAATTGGGGAAATAAATGAGTTCGAACAAGGCCATTATCTTCTCGAATAGAAGTTTGAGCAGTGATAGGCTGTGGATAGGTAGAAGTATGAATAGAAGCCCAATTTTTGACCCATTCTGTTAGCGGTTTAAGATATCGACTAGATATCATTTGAGGAGCAACAAGATTTAATCCATAGTCATGAGTAATTAGAGTGGTTGGTATCAAAGGGAGGTTGAAAGTATTTCCGCTTTCTTTGTGTTGTTAGAAAGCATTGGTTATGGATAATTTTTCTCCAGCACAAAGTTCTCTTCATGAGTTTAGTGATAAAAGTTTTGATGAAATTCTTAGAGAAGAAGAAGAAAGAGAATGTAATGAAAAAATACAATCTGGTTTTCACACTGTCATCCATGATAAATCTATTACATTATTAAATGAACAGAGTAAGTTTGGTTCTTGGTATTTACCAAAAATAGACCCCAAAGATGTCTATACAAATATGGGATTATTAGACACTATACAATACTGGAGATATAAGGTTAAAGAAGAAATTCTACAAACCTCCAGTAATAATCTTCTGCTTCAAACAATGAACATTTTGAAGCAATCTAAGTTTACAGCTACACTAAAAGCTGTCTCAATTTTGCTCATTTTGGTCATATCCAAATTGGAACTCATCCACTACATATAAAAGGTCAAGACATTGTTGTCTTCTCTTGTGTTTTTTATCACCGATGGAAAACTTTATGATTGAAATCAATGCCAACACCATGTTGCCAACAATATGTGAATGATAAGAAACATATCCCTCACGAAATTAGAATGAAGTGATTTCATGGAATTCAAGGGAGTAATAGACAAAGAGTTTTTTTTTTAACAAGAACAAAGGAAATTTTGTATTAAAAAGGTATTGGACGTAAAACTTAGATATAGTACAAACCAAAATTATTTAGAGAGTTTATTCTCAAAGCTATTATTTTTGTTTTCACCCAGTCTCTATTTATAGATACACCATGTTTAAACATTCAACGCTGTTGATCTCCTTACATTGCTTATAGCAACGCCATAAACGATCAAACAAAAAACAAAATTTGCCTAGTTATGTGGTGGATAATCCTTGGAGATGCTTTTATATTCAATTTACCTAGTGTAGTTTCTCCATCTGAGTTTGCGTCTCATCCAGTTGTGGGAGCGTGACATTCACTTCAATCTCCAATCTGTGGATACATAATTGATTTGGTTACACTCCTTCCATAGAGGTGGAGCTTTCATGTTGGACTATACTGATAAGATTTTCATTAGAGTTTCCACTTGGGGTCATAAATTTCTATGATGCTACTTAAAGTTGAATGCAATAAACTAAAAGCACACATATTCTGGTGTCCTGAGATTTCTTAGCCCTATGTGAGTTGATACTAAGATCCAATAAAGGTACAATTGATATCACCTCTCCATTAATTAGAAAACCAAGAAGTAGCAACAAAGGATTCAATGAATCCATGAAAAATCTAGTTCCAAGGTGACTTAAGAGAAGGAGAATAACAAGAGAAATAGGAGGAACATGCAGACAGGGCAGAGCCTCTAGAGAGTGATGCCCAATAAATAGTAAAATCGAGGAGCCACAAACCAAAGCATAGAGGGGCCACATCGAGAAACAACAAAAAATTCAATCAAACAACCTCAAGATGCAAGGCACATACTGACAAGCTAAGAGAAAATTAACCAAATGGATTAAAGAAGGGGATTTACCTATGAAACAGTCACTCTAGGAGGAAATTTATATACCCATAATTGAATCTATCATTGTCAATGAAGGAGGGAGATGGTGTTTGAATATGGTGACTTTATAATCCAAGCTAAGCAACCAGACGACACTTTCGACCCTCATCGTCTATTCACAGGCATAAATTTCATCTACACCATCTCCTACACTTGAAATCATGGGTGAGGAATTTCTCCACCATGAAGGATCAACCCACTTCTCCGGTTGAACTAGGAATTCCCTCCTGTAGGAACTTTGTTGAGAAGTCTTCATAGTCCTCATATGCACATCCATCATGGTTTTGATCGGGGGATTGCATACACAGAAACCTCCACTAGATACAATTTGTAGGCAACGAATTTGCTTCAAGTCAAAGGTTCTAGAATTTAGCATATGTCAGATGGGGCTCATGTACACCACGTGAAGAATTTTGAGGTGCATAAGGAGGGGACCCTCCATTTTAATAACTTTGATTATATTACAAAAACACATAATGTAATTCATATAAAACATTAAGGAAGAGGAACCTTTTTTATTTGACCTTGACATACTAAGTCTCCTTTACGGGGAGTAGAGCCCATATTACCCATTTCATCTACTACCGAGTTGTTCACCCTTGGGACATGAAAACATTAATTTATAGGGATGATACAAAGTAAATTAAGAGTATGTTTGATGTTAGATCTTAGACTTTTGTGATCCATATTGTAAATAATAATGTCTTTCATATTAATGACATCATTAGGATTTGGTCGAAAACTGGAACCACTGATTTATCTATACATCATTTTAGAAACGTAAGATCAGATTTTTTTTCTTAGAAAATTGTAGTCGAGCTCGTTCAAACTGATGAGATTTATCAACTAATTCCCTTATGTGTAGGGTTATAATGTTAGATCTTAGACTTTTGTGATCCATATTGTAAATAGTAATGTCTTTCGTATTAATAACATCATTAGGATTTGGTCAAAAACTAGAACCACTGATGCATCCCTATGGCGTTTTAGAAACGTAACATCAAAATTTTTCTTAGCAACTTGTAGTCAATCTTGTTCAAACTGACGAGCTTTATCAGCCAATTCCCTTCTGTGTAGGGTTATAATGTTGGATCTTAGAATTTTGTGATCCATATTGTAAATAATAATATCCTTAGGATTAATCACATCATTCAAATCAATCAATATTGTAAAAAATATGATCTTACGTTTCTAAAATGTTGTACAGATCCATCGGTGGTTCTAGTTTTCAAAGAAGAACATGGTTCATGGTTAGGATTTTGTCTTTATATAGTTTAAAGTTGTTTCTAAATAGGAATTCCTACCAAAGGAAAAGTAACTAGAGATAATAGAGTTTGAATCGGAGGAAATATGGCTCAATAGAATAGCATCCATAAGAAGAAGAAGGACCTCATACTATAGTACTGAGAAGATCATTTTGAGAAAGAAGGAAAACAAAAAGGTATACTCCACCTAATTTTCATTATATTTTTTCTTTATCTATTATTGATGATGATATTTGAACTATTAGGGAGGAAGTGGATTCATAGTATGGTAAACTCTAAAAGAAAACCATGGTTGAAGAAATGGTGGCCTTGGATAAGAATAAGGCTTTGGATCTAGTTGATTTGTTGGCTAGAAGAAATTTTGTTGTTAGTTAATGGGTGTTTAAGAAGAAGTTGAATGCAGAAGGTAAAGTGGAGAAGTATAAAGCTCACTTAGTAGTAAATGGATATCCCCAGGGAGAGCTAATTGATTTTGTTGAGTTGTTTTCTCCTATTGGTAAATTAACTTCTATTAGATATGGTTTGTCTATTGTTATTTCTTTTGATCTTGAAGTAGAGCAAATGGATGTAAAAACAATATTTCTACATGTGTATCTCGGAGAATAAATCCACATGAAACAGCCAAAAAATTTTGTTGTGGAGGGAAAGAAAGAGTTGGTTTGTGAGATTAAAAAAACTTATATGAGTTAAAACCATCTCCAAGGATGCCATGTTAAAATTTTGATACTTATATATTGCGATCTGGTTTCTCAAGGTGAAAAGGTTAATCCTTATGTATATCTCAATTTTGGTGGTGATAAGTTTATATGTGTGTGTTGATGATATGTTATTGATTGGAAACAGAAAGGGAAAAATAAAGGATTTCAAAACTTAGTTGTCTTCTAAATTTTATATGAAAAATCTTGTACTACAGATTTTATTTTGGGCATTGAAATTAAAAGAGATTAGAAAAACAAAAAATGTTGGTTGAATCGAAGAAAATGTATTGAGACAATATGTTGAGGGGGTGGATTCCCATTTCTCAGTAGTAGGGACTAAACCAAAGGATGAGGCCTCATTAGAATATTTATTGTAATCCCTGAATTTAATGTTTTGAGAACCATTTGATGGATTTAATATTTTCTTTTGAAATTTCTCATTCATTTTAGATTTTAGGTTTTTTAGATAACAAATATATATATATATAATATTATTATATATATTATATATTGTATTATATATATGGAATTATTTTAGAATTGATCCTTGGTATTTTTATTTGCATAATTTTCATCTCTTTCACTTTTCTCATTAATTTCCTTAAACTGACCATGCAACTCAATTCTTCAGACAAATTACTTCCAAGGGAGCTGACAATTACTGGGTTTTCATTAACTAGTCCTATTGGTTTATCTGTAGAAATATTATTTAAACTATATATATATATATATATATATATTTATATATATATATATATATTATATATAGATAGATAGATAGATTTAAAATAATCTATTCTACGAGATAACCAATAGGACTAGTTAATGAAAATTACCAGTAATTCTCAGCTCCCTTCGAAGTAATTTGTCTAAGAATTAATTGTTGCATGGTCATTTTAAGGAAATATAAATGAGAAAAAGTTGAAAGAGATGAAAATTATGTTAATTAAAATACCAAGGATCAATTCTGTTAGTGTCAGTCTTTCCAGCCTTCCTCCAGTGATCAAATGTGCTCTTACAAAGTGATTTTGAAGTGTCAAGGTCAAATTTTGTCATTTCAGTGAGTCTTCAAGCAAAATTTGGTCACTAGGCATTAGGTCTAGGGTTTGCTCTCACTCTTTTCAAAGTTGCCCAAATGCCAACCTATGTCACTATTCATCTGAGCCTATCATCATTCAGAGGGTTTTCATCATCATTTCAAGTTCCATAGGGTCATTTTACAACTTATCCATGCTTCAGTTGTGCCTAGGCAAGGTTCATTTCCCTCTCCTAGGGTTTTGAAGGCAATTTCTCTTGGACGGTCAAATCAATGGAAAAACTTGTTTTCTGATGTTCATACACCTTCCCCTATCCTTAATGTACCTTATCAAGCACTTCCCAACACTCAGATCCCCCAAAATCCTCATTTTTGCACAAACCCTAGTTTCTAGCTACAACCTGGCAATTTTCTAGGTTTGGCCTGTGATTTGCCCTTTTGGACCCCTTCCCCTCACTCAATCTCTGAGATTCCACTTTCCCCTGCTTCCTAACATCCCTCCCCACTCCCAAAAATTTCCCCCAGAATTTAGAAGCCCCCTATCCCCTTCATTTCGCTTCATTTCGACCAAATTCCTTGTTTCACACATCAGGGCAAGTTTCACTCAAATGATGTTTCAGAGCCGTCAGAGATGAATTTTGGGAAACTGAGAGAGGTTTTTGTCCAAAACATGCCAAGGAAGAAAAACCTCCTTCACTTTTTACACAGGTGTCATGGTTTGAGAGAAATGTCAAGGATACCGTTGCCTCAGGAGAATCAAAGGCACCTCTGAAGTGACCCTGGGAAAATCAAGTTTTCTCCTAGCTTTGTTGGCAAAATTACTTTATTGATGGGTAAAATGATAACTAGACACAAAGATCTTTCCAATGAGCTATCATGAGCTCAATTTGGGGTTGAGGAAGGCATTCAAAAGTTGACTGCAACAACACTCTTCCTTGAGGCAGCCTCATTAGGCACTTTTTTACCAGTCTTGGGAGATTTGATTTTTGACAGGTCAAATCAACTCCAAATTGAAAAATTCCGGTTTTTTTGGAAAGTAGACTCCAATACCTTTCCAACGAGCTATCCTGCACCTAATTCTGACACTAGGAAGGCCTCCAAAAGCCTCCTGAAAGTTCACGGATTTCTGGGCAGTGCGCGGCTCTGAGAGGGCAATTTTTCTAAAGGAAATTACACGTGCGCGGACATCTGGGTGGTGCGCGGATTTCTGGGCAATTTACACAAAAAACTCATCCAATCAGCAAACTCTCTTCCAAGATCACCTAAATTTTTCAAGGTATGTCTCCTCCATGTGCTTTGTGGTGGTGTGATGATTGCAAAGGAGGATTATGATCATAATTTCATGCAAGAAATCGATGGAGGAATGATGGGTGTTTTGCAAGCTTATGTTTTGACAGTTTGTTTGTTTCTCAAGGCAATTTTTCCTTATATCCCTCCTTTCATTTTCCCATTGATATTCACATATGTTAATATGTCATATTTATTGATCTCATTTGCAAATTAACCATACAAACCCTACCTCTAAATCCTACCAAACCCTAGTTTCCCATCAGCTGAGCTAGCAGGGCATTCTTTGGGCGGATTTCATCTCCCGACACTTTTTCACACAGTCACACCCAGGGCCGGAACCAGTTCACGAGGAGGGAGGGCCATCACAGCAGCCTGAGACCAGCATTCCTAGACACATGGCTTCTTCTCC